>CM063111.1:46248282-46297619 GCA_031841125.1 Acanthococcus lagerstroemiae | reverse complement strand
GTTTAAATAATTCCTCCCGTTCCCTTTCAAATTTTTCCGTTAAACGTGATTCGTCTCCTTCTATTGGAGTTCCCGGCCTTTCTATACTGGCATTCAAATTTTCATTCCCATTCGTGGCATTCGATTTGGGTGGAATCGGGGGTGGGTTCCTTTCATTACTATTTTCCATGTCGACCTTTTTAATTTTCTTGCCCTTTACGTTAATTACGTATTCCTCAAAATTTCTGATCTTGGGCTTCTACTAATCCATTCTTTACGTTAATTTTTTAGATTTGCACTTTCTAAGTTACGGGTTTTTTAGGATAAACACTTGATCACTTACTCCCAATCGTGATTTCCGGTGTACGTAGGTTCCAATCTTCCAAAAATGGCGTCCCACTTGGTTGACTGGTTTTCCGCTCCAGATGAGATCCGCTACGATCCAAGGACGGAGTTTTCCACGGGTTTCCGAAGTTGCTGGGTTTCTACCGATTCTGGTATCCGCTGCCGAGAGAGTTAGCGCGCCTCACGCTTCTCTAACTTCTCGTAGGGGTTCAAGGAATCGAATCAACTAGCGCGCCTAACGCTTTTCTAGTTGTTTTTGAACAAATTAGCGCGCCTAACGCTTCTCTAATTGTTCAAGTAGATCTCCGGCGAAATACGACGAATGACACCGCAGAATTGCAATACCGACTGCGCCAGTTTGTTACGTGCTCACCGAGTTACGAGAGAGAATAACGACACGATTCATCTTAACCCTTTTATTACACGAATTTTCACATTTTACTTCGCGATTCGGCTTCGACGGAAAGGTTACATCGTTGGTTCGATTGAGAAATGAATGCGCTTAAACTAGCCTTAATCTTTAGTTTTTATAGTCTTAAGAGGAGAGATCAGTAGTTTATCTCAGATCGAAGTCTGATCGAAGTTTAGTACGTACGAGTACTTCGTCTGATTACTTTTTAGATGGTTCGAAAGGGTTATCATTATTTGCTTTTGGTTGATGATATTGCTATATGCCAGAATATTATACTTTAGACGGATGCTCGGCGGATGCTCGGCGTATTACCGTAACACTTTGGCCTTCATTTTGTGCTTTGATTTTCAAAAAACAAAAAGGTTTCTTTTTACATCTCGACACGGTAATGAAAGTATGCCATGGTAATGAGAAATAGTATAATAAAGTTTGGAAAATATGAATCACAGTACATAATTCAAGACAAGATCATTTATGAAAGTCTTGATAATCGAAATAGAGGAACAAACATTCTTAAGTCTATAACAAAAACCATTGTTACGGTCCCAAATGGCTCGCCTTGGCGCCTTGACGGCTTGGAATCGTAGAAACCGAATTTACTGAGAACCATACTCAAAGGCCGCGAATTCAATAACGACAAGCAGAGTACTTTAAATAAGCTTAATCCGAGACTGAGTTAAATGCTAAGTACAAGTGCTCGGCATAAGATGAATCAAACAAGAGTGAATAATGTATAAAATATTACTTAGTACGTTAACAGAAAGCGTACGTGACCAGGAAGTATTACCCCACCTTTTAGGTTCAATGGAAGTTGACGTCGCCTTGTCGTGGTTCGTACCCTTTGTGTATGAGCCAATCGTACACCGTGCTGTGATTATGGTCCTTTCTTCCGGTTACTGGTGATTTTATGGCGACATGTCTACGTTGTTTGATACCCATGCGAAAATCGAGACTAGTCAATCCAAGGAGGTTGTCCATCATCTGGATGAATGCCGTTGGTAGAGTTCCTTTTATTGTTTCTTTCGTATCCTTTTCGATGAATTGGTGTGCCATTTCCAACGCCTTTTTGATTGTTTGTATGTCCCTTGGTATTGTTTCTGCCCCCCCCCCCCCCGTGAAATGTATGGAGCATTCATCTGGTCCTTCTGTCAGTATTATTTCTGCTGTAACCGCGCCTGCCGTAAGGATGTCGGTGGCTGCATCTCTGAATAATTGAATATTCTCTAATTCTGGTTCTTCAATGCGTTGGCTCGTTGTGCCACCATCGGCTAAGTTTTTCACGTAGAAGTATAACACTCGCAGTAATACTTTTATATCGTTAAAATTCGCGAGCAATGGAACGCGCAGAAAAAATGGCGGACTGGACATTTTGAGTATGATAATTTACGATTTCGCACGACGAGAAATAACGTTACTGTTCCCTACGAATTACTGGCTTTGGCTGTAAGGTTTGCATGTTGGGCTTCTTATTTTATAGAGAATATTTACATGGATTTTTTGTTTTTTGGACTTTGTACATCTTATTTTTCATTGTATAAGTATATCATAATTTAATACATGGCGGGTGGTTATCGGTGGTTATTTCCTATCCTGTTATTTTTGAAACAATACTGCAAAGTGTGTCCAGTTCGTCGACACTCAGTACAGAATTTTTGTTGGGCGTGAGAATTGCTGGAAGTAAATTATTTTGGTTTTTCTGAATGTTTCAAATGCAGTGCCTGTTCGCCTGTTCTTCTTCGACGGCTGCACTCAATGCTTCATTCAAATTTTTAAATTGTTTCCATCCCAAAAAGGTTGAGAGAGTCGGATGAGTATGATAGATGAATCGGCTTAATGCAATCTGATTAATATTTTCGACACACCCGGTAATTAATTTTTCGTTCGTATAATTTTGCGTGACTGCCGTGAGTACCTTAGCTTGACACTGTTCTATCCGACAATGGACTGGGAGACAGTTTCTGTTTTTCCCTGTCGTAAATTATTCAATTCCTCACATAACTACACATAGGGAGGGCTTCTTTTCTTGATAAGTTCCAATTTTTCCTGAAGTTGTTCCCACGTTTCAAGAGTAAAATTTTGCCATTGTGATTTTACAGGATCTTCATTTTTTGACATAACAAAAAGTAAAGGTACGTGCTGGTTTACATTGGCCAGTTTAAATGCTGAATTACAATTCATGATAAAATTATTTAATTCTTCCGTTTGCCCGAAAAGGTTCTGGGAATAAGGACGAGAGGAAATTCAAGCTAATTTTGCCTGGGTAAAAAGGTGTTACAGATCCTGAATTAGATTCTGAACCCTCAGTCGAATTTCATCGACTTGCATTCTGACTCGATATAACATTAAGACCATTCTCGTTATTCATAATTACGATACAAGATTTTTACGTTAAGGAAGAAGAGATGATAAAAGAAATTCGAATTTATGACGCACAAATTCGATTATTACGACGCACAAATTAGATTGATTGTTTTAATGCGAATTGAATAAAATGAATCTGGTCTCAGGAAAAATTTGGAAGGAGAGAGGAGAAGAAATTGATGCGTTTCTACTTACGTTCTTGAGGATGCTGCTGAGTCACTCGTAGGTTGGAAAAAAAATACCTTCTGCGGCTTGCGAGTTCGAGCGTGCTTGAGAAGGCGGGTTACGATAGGAGCTTTCGGCCAAAATGGCAGCAACTACCAGTGAAAACCACCTAGGTCTCTAGCGAATTCCGGAAATTGGTGCGAGAAGGCAGATGTGAGGTAGATGCTATGGCCAGAGACAGCACTACCGCAGACTACCCAGTGTCTCGTATACCAAATTCGTTCCCGAAATTCTGAATTGATCAGAACTCGAAAGTGAGTCGCAAGAAGTAATTTCCTACCGACTGCGCCAAAAATGTAGTAGTGTTACGGTCCCGAAAGGCTGACTGGAGCTCGGAACTGAACTCGAGAAGTTTTTACTGTTACTCAAAGGCCGCAACCGTGAAAACTAAGCAAAACGAACACTAACTGGTGTTAACCGTGTATACGATAAGTCAAACAGACTGATCATAAGTGTAATCATAATAATAATCCATAATCATAACAGGAAAATTAAACTTATATACATGGTCGTTCGGGCCGATAGACGGCGGTAGCGTGTTATCAAGAGGGTGAAAGGTGAAAATGGTGCAATGAGTGCGACGATGGAAAAGACGGAGTGTGAAGTAAAAGAAGAAGGAAAAATATGAAGTAAGAGAAAGATGAGGCGGCGGGAGAGGACTGTGACAACATGTCCTGCATTGATTCATCGAAATGAGCAAGCGAGTGAGACAATGCGTCTGCTTCGTATTAACTTTTGAAATTGTCTTCTCTATAAATATTTATCGTGAATTATTATATAGTTACAATATGATGACGAAAAGGCGAGCACGAAACCAGTGCGATCCTCTGAAGCGGGCGCCGTTCTGGTGCGATTACCAAAAAGCGAGTCCGATTCTTGTAAGATTCCACGTCAAAGGTTCATAAAAACGAGCTCGATTTCGATTACTTTAAATAAGATAAAAAATGGTGGAAGTTGATAACAAAGGCGGGAAATGAAAAATGAGAGTAAATTAATAAATAATGTAACGCTTAAAGTTTATAACAAGGTAAATAATATGGCGATGAAATCGGTGGCATCGAATTACGAAATATGACATAATAACTTGAATGTGAAAAATGTTAGGGGACAGACAGATGGAGGTATCCTAACATTTTGACTGTAGGTATCGGTGGTTGTGGTAATGAATGTATCTAATGTAACAGCAGCAGATTTTCCTGGATACCATTTCTTACAGCTTCTAACGCATTTTTGAGATTTTTATTAGTGTAATTGATGTACCGGCGGGTTACTTCCTTTCTCGTGCACTTCCACGGCATATCTGCAAATTATATGAAACAAGGAATCAAAAACAAATTTCTGTTACAACTCGGCGAATTTTAGGCCTTTAAGAATGCGGTAAATTGCATTAGCCCGAGACGATTTTCTTGATTCCTCGAGACCAGCTGACGGGATCCTCGACCACCGAATGAGAAAATAATGGATGTATTCAGTGAGAGCTGGTGACAGGACACGTCCCGAGCATCTGGACATGGATGATTTGGAGAGAAGGTACCATGTAGGCGAAGTTGTATATTATGTACGGAGTCACGCATTTCTTCCATAATCCTCTCGGTACGAGAAATGGCAAGGGAATGATGTAAAACAGATGTATCAAAGAGATGAGCCTTTCAAGCGTCGACATATTTATAAACTCTGGTCGTATCACATTTGAACACATGTTGGGAAAAAGGAGACGAGAAAAAAAAAGTTCGCGTTGCAGGCTCACACTCCGCCTTGTCGGTCTCTCTATGTGCTCTCGTAAATCTTCTGACATTTTCGACTATTTATACAGAGCGAGTGCGTAATAACAACCTGCCAAAACGAGTTTCTTTCGTTTGAAAAACAGCATACAATATGTACGAGTGTACGTATGATTTTTCCACAATAAATCCGTTTTGTGAGTTCGTTCCTTTTTCACTCCGAACAAAGAGGAATTAATTGTCATCGCGCTATTCGGAATAAATTCAAATTTACGAGAGGTAATGAAAAAAAAAATAAATAAAAAATGAAACGAAATGAGAAGTACCCAAAGTATTTTCATATTGTTACGTTCTAACCGAGTCACCACGCGAAATAAGCAAAATGACGGTTCTCAAGATCCAATATAATATTCGGAAAACTTTACATAGTAGAAGTGCCGTTGGCATCAAAACGAATGTTGATGAGAATGCGCTTTATCTAGCTTACAACTTCTAGGTTTTATAGTCACAGGAGGAGAGATAGGAGTTGTTGTTACGTGATCACCGATATTCGCGAGAAATAAGCACAAGAACTTTCCTTTGACTTCTATAATTCGGCATTAGCCTACTGACTGTTAGGTCGACGAACAAGGTTACAATCTGAATGCGCTTAAACTAGACTTAACTTTTAGCTTTTATAGTCGCGAGAGGAGAGATCAGCCCTTGTTTCAGATCAAAGTCTGATCAAGGTTCTAGAACGTACGTATATTTCGTCTAGTTACTTTTGGATGGTTCGAAAGGGTTGTTACGGTCCCAAATGGCTCGTCTTGGCGCCCTGACGGCTTGGAATCGTAGAAACCGAATTTACTGAGAACCTTACTCAAAGGCCGCGAATTCAATAACGACAAGCGGAGTACTTTTACAAAGTTTTAATCCGAGGCTAAATTATAAGTAAGACAAATGCTCGGAATCGAGTACAACGAATAAGTGAAATAGTGTGTAAAATATTACTTAGTGCATTAACATAAAGCGTACGTGACCAGGAAGTATTACCCCACTTTTTAGGTTCAAAAGTACATGAAAGTTGACGTGGGTAATACGCAGTGAGTCTAATAATAATAATCCGAAAAGGTAAATAAGATAAAATAATAATCGGGAAGAAGATGATAGATGATACTTTAGTAGACAGGGGATCCAAAAGGAAGAATCATACAGTATGGTTCGGAAGGACCATAACATGCCCAGGGGGTCAGAACAAGCTTATAAAAAGAAGCGAAGTTCGATAGGTTGAAAAAGAAAAATTAAAAAGAAGGAGAGAGAGAAAAAAAATTAATTTTGTAGTTCGAGGTCACATACCTTGGAAAAAAATAAGAAAATAAAATGAAAATAAAAATAAAATAAAATAAACAATATCAAAATGGCTGAGTCAAATGAAAACATAGTCTAGAAATGTTATATGAAATAAGAAATAATAGAATATGTTATGATACCGACGGACTTAAGCCACGTGAAATAAAAATTGAGTTTACTTTGAGTTTGAAGTTTCTATTATACACATGAAAATAATTATAACAATTATCAAATGGCTCCGAGGCCTTTTTAGACTAGCGAGCGAGCGAATGAGGCAATACATCTGCTTCGTCTTTTCTTTCTAGAAAATATTGTCTTTTTACATTGATTATCATGAATTATTATATAGCTATACTATGTTAACGAAAAGGTGAGCACGAAACCGGGGTGATCCCAGAAGCGGGCTCGATTTCGGTACGATTACTTTATATAAAATATTGATATTTCAAAGGTTAAAGATGATTATGAAAGTAAAATGAAAATAAGAGTATTTCGAGCGACTAAATATTGATATGTGATACTAGAATGTTCAATAAGAAAAGCCTAAAATTTACGTGTTAATGTTGGGGGACGACAAGGTGTACCCTAACATCCCTCCCCCCTAAAAAGGAAATTTTTTGTTTTTTATTATTATTATTATTAAGCAGTAAACGTAATTCTAAACGGGATTTCAACTGACGCCGGGGCTGGCTTGTACGTAATAGCGATGTCAATTTGAAGTATTTGTAGACCGATTATCGCGTTATTAATACATTTGTTACGGTACCAAATGGCTCGCCTTGGCGCCTTGACGGCTTGGAATCGTAGAAACCGAATTTACTGAGAACCTTACTCAAAGGCCGCGAATTCAATAACGACAAGCGGAGTACTTTTACAAAGTTTTAATCCGAGGCTAAATTATAAGTAAGACAAATGCTCGGAATGGAGTACAACGAATAAGTGAAATAGTGTATAAAATATTACTTAGTGCATTAACATAAAGCGTACGTGACCAGGAAGTATTACCCCACCTTTTAGGTTCAAGAGTACATGAAAGTTGACGTGGGTAATACGCAGTGAGTCTAATAACAATAATAATCCGAAAAGGTAAATAAGATAAAATAATAATCGGGAAGAAGATGATAGATGATACTTTAGTAGACAGGGGGATCCACAAGGAAGAATCATACAGTATGGTTCGGAAGGACCATAACATTCCCGGGGGGTCAGAACAAGCTTATAAAAAGAAGCGAAGTTCGATAGGTTGAAAAAGAAAAATTAAAAAGAAAGGAGAGAGAGAAAGAAAATTAATTTTGTAGTTCGAGGTCACATACCTTGGAAAAAATAAGAAAATAAAATGAAAATAAAAAACAAAATAAACAATATCAAAATGGCGGAGTCAAATGAAAACATAGTCTAGAAATGTTATATGAAATAAGAAATAATAGAATATGTTATGATACCGACGGACTTAAGCCACGTGAAATAAAAATTGAGTTTACTTTGAGTTTGAAGTTTCTATTATACACATGAAAATAATTATAACAATTATCAAATGGCTCCGAGGCCTTTTTAGACTAGCGAGCGAGCGAATGAGGCAATACATCTGCTTCGTCTTTTCTTTCTAGAAATATTGTCTTTTTACATTGATTATCATGAATTATTATATAGCTATACTATGTTAACGAAAAGGTGAGCACGAAACCGGGGTGATCCCAGAAGCGGGCTCGATTTCGGTACGATTACTTTATATAAAATATTGATATTTCAAAGGTTAAAGATGATTATGAAAGTAAAATGAAAATAAGAGTATTTCGAGCGACTAAATATTGATATGTGATACTAGAATGTTCAATAAGAAAAGCCTAAAATTTACGTGTTAATGTTGGGGGACGACAAGGTGTACCCTAACATCCCTCCCCCCTAAAAAGGAAATTTTTTGTTTTTTATTATTATTATTATTAAGCAGTAAACGTAATTCTAAACGGGATTTCAACTGACGCCGGGGCTGGCTTGTACGTAATAGCGATGTCAATTTGAAGTATTTGTAGACCGATTATCGCGTTATTAATACATTTGTTACGGTCCCAAATGGCTCGCCTTGGTGCCTTGACGGCTTGGAATCGTAGAAACCGAATTTACTGAGAACCTTACTCAAAGGCCGCGAATTCAATAACGACAAGCGGAGTACTTTTACAAAGTTTTAATCCGAGGCTAAATTATAAGTAAGACAAATGCTCGGAATCGAGTACAACGAATAAGTGAAATAGTGTATAAAATATTACTTAGTGCATTAACATAAAGCGTACGTGACCAGGAAGTATTACCCCACCTTTTAGGTTCAAGAGTACATGAAAGTTGACGTGGGTAATACGCAGTGAGTCTAATAACAATAATAATCCGAAAAGGTAAATAAGATAAAATAATAATCAGGAAGAAGATGATAGATGATACTTTAGTAGACAGGGGGATCCACAAGGAAGAATCATACTGTATGGTTCGGAAGGACCATAACATTCCCGGGGGGTCAGAACAAGCTTATAAAAAGAAGCGAAGTTCGATAGGTTGAAAAGGAAAAATGAAAAAGAGAGGAGAGCGAGAAAGAAAATTAATTTTGTAGTTTGAGGTCACATACCTTGGAAAAAATAAGAAAATAAAATGAAAATAAAAACAAATAAAATAAACAATGCCGAAATGGCTGAGTCAAATGAAAACATAGTCTAGAAATGTTATATGAAATAAGACATAATAGAATAATAACAAACCATGAAAAGTGAGTAAAAAAAAATAAGCTATACCAAACGGTGAGTCAATTTAAGAATAGAGAAGAGATATATATAATAAAAAAAATATATATAGAATAAAAAAAAATGTGACACCTGAAGGGTGAGTCAAAATAAATAATAAGGAAAATAAATCGAACAATATACAATCTAAAAATAGTCGAAACCAGATGGTTGAGTCAAATTAAGCGGAAAATAAACATAAAAATGGTTAAAATACATAATTGACACCAAATGGTTGAGTTCAAGAATAAGGTTAAAGGAATAAAAATAGTGCATAGGGAATAGAAAAAGTAATAAATATATATTAAAAAAATGAAAATATTTACGGAGTACGGTGGCGATCTGAGTAGAGATGGAGAGATCGGTAAGACCGTGTATTGCTGCATTGAATATCCAGGTATTGGAGGATTTGTTGGAGCTGGAGGCATTCTCGTGGTTCTAGGTTGTAAATAGTTGTGAAAACGGGTCTTGATGAACGTACCTCGCAGATCCAGATGAAATGTAGGATTGTTTCCCGGTAGCGGCTCAAATTGGGAAGCTGGCCGTTTATCGCGGTCTGTATAGTTGCTGCGCTCCACGTGATTGCGAGGGTGGCTTGTAGCCATTCGGTTGGATGGAGAGTGATGTCAGCCTCGAAATCATGGGAGGTGACAGTTTGTAATCCATAGAGTAGCCCTTTTAAAACGACTACACCGGCTGAACTCCGATGACTCAGGAAGATGGTGCCGGAGTAATGCGTGGAACGTGCGGGATGCCATGGTTGCGGATTTTGACGATCATACTTCAGGATGGACGCGAACCAGTGTTCGAGTAGCTGGACGGTAGGTGCTAATGGCCTAAAAGGCAGCAGGCTACCGCTAGATACTCGAAGGTTACAAAATGCCAATAGATGTCCGATTTCCGAAAAATGTCGAAAATGATCAATTCGAACGAAACGCAAGCAGTTGTCGTGAAGAATAAGTCCGCTCCGACTGCGCCAAATATTCGTGTTACGGTCCCAAATGGCTCGCCTTGGCGCCTTGACGGCTTGGAATCGTAGAAACCGAATTTACTGAGAACCTTACTCAAGGGCCGCGAATTCAATAACGACAAGCGGAGTACTTTTATAAAGTTTTAATCCGAGGCTAAATTATAAGTAAGACAAATGCTCGGAATGGAGTACAACGAATAAGTGAAATAGTGTATAAAATATTACTTAGTGCATTAACATAAAGCGTATGTGACCAGGAAGTATTACCCCACCTTTTAGGTTCAAGAGTACATGAAAGTTGACGTGGGTAATACGCAGTGAGTCTAATAACAATAATAATCCGAAAAGGTAAATAAGATAAAATAATAATCGGGAAGAAGATGATAGATGATACTTTAGTAGACAGGGAGATCCACAAGGAAGAATCATACAGTATGGTTCGGAAGGACCATAACACATTCTTTTAACATGCAATAAATATAATCGTGTTTGGTACCTATGGGGAAGATATCTATAGATGGTAATGTCAGATATCTTTCGATTAACCAAGGGGTAACGGTCTCATCTTTTTCGATGGCGAGATGCATATTCCATTCTTCAAAAATGACCTCGTCGAGAGTACGTAAAATTTCTAATTGTACATCACGAGTAACGTTGGTCGCGGTTGTCCATGGAAAATCTGTGATTGAAACATGAATTTCTTCCACTGTGTCCAATGGCTGGAGCAGTGGCGCAGGTTCTGCGATGATAGACGCCGGAGTGTATCTTTCGATAGGTCCGTGCGGGATTTCCAAATTTCGTAATAAATTTTGAATATATCCATCAACTACCTGAGATCCGGCTAAATGGATTTCTTGGCACTCATAATTTCGGATTTCGATGACCGCCACGGTGGGCGTCGCCCCAAGATTCGAGACGAGAAATTTTACTGCCTTTAATATGCTTTTAAAAATACGCATGCGAAAACTGAACGACAATCGACTTTCGTCAAAAATTTTACATCTTTTTCCATAAAACGCGGGCATAATTGTTAAAGATACTTAGAACGATAATTAAAGAAAAGAAAAGAAACGTACAGTGGCACATTTACCAGATCGATACCGAATTAATACTGAATTCAATTTGAAAATTTAAGATTAACATTAATTTTGTCTCTTGAGCGGAGATGATACTTTGGAATAGAAGATTCAGGGGTAGATAAGATTTCATGGATCGAGGAGTCTTCCCTATTGACATTTTCATTAGGATAAGAGATACCGGACAACTCTATCGCAGGTTCTGGCGATGGAGACGTTCGACGACCTCTACTATCTGCACAATTTGTGATACGAGCTAAACAACAATCGTGAGTGATAGAGCCCGTTGATTCGTTGATTTTGTACAACAAATATAGACCTAAAATAATTCCGAAAATGCTCATGGTGTTATGTAACCAGTGAGTCTTATGTTTAATTTCCTGATGATTTAAATTTTCTTCTAAAATTCGGTCATATTCGTCTACCTTATACGATAACATTTTCAATTGTGATAAGTCTATGCCCGTTATTTTTACTGGGCTTAATAAATTAGAATAATTTTTTACATTTATGTTAATTACATAAGGATCAGTTTCTATATTAATTTCAGGAATTACATTTTCGTATTCTTGAGTAAATTCAGATGTCGAAATTAAAACACCGTACTCCGTATAGGCTCGACAATCGTCTTTTAATGCTAAGATACCATTACCAAAAATTTTGAGATCCTGGATCCTTTTACTGGATGCACATTCGATGCTGACAGTCGTTGGGTTGGTCATTAAATATAACCATTTGTTGTTTTCCAAAGCATGCCACACGTGAAGTTCTGCGTAGAGGGTGTGAATTTCGCATGAACTGGGTATTACATTGTTGATGGTCGTAAGCAGTGCCAATTCGCATTCGAATTTCGCGTCTTGTATACTGCTTATGATGTTCGCGTGACAAATGTAGTCAGCTTCGGCAATTTTGATGCACATCTCGAAATTTGAAATCTTCACATACTTGGTGTGGATTTCGTTGATTAGCAAATGTTGGGTTTTTGGTTCCAGGAAATGATAAGTAAGGGGTGCATTTGAGGATAGAATAGGAATTGGAATCAAATTATACAATTTAAAGAATTGAGGATTGACTAATGGAATTTTGATCGAAAATATTAAAGTGTTTCTTACGTGCATTACGTCAATTTTGCATAAATCAATATAATGATAAATAGTACGATAATTGATTGAAAATGGGAAATCTTTATCAACACCTAAACGAGCTTCTTTTAACTCGTCGGCTAAAATTTTTGGAGTAATGACAGTAGGATGAATGACATTACGTTTGGCAAATAAAATCGCGTTAATTAAGTTATCAGTTACTTCCAAAAGTTCATTTACTAAATCCGATAATAGTCCTTCATGATAGTTAATTAAATTTCGAGTTTGTTCCAAATGCATGGAATGAGCGGTTTGCTGAAGAATATTATTCAATACGCCTAAGTTATTATTCAAAACTTCTTCGTTATAACGAAGGTTAGAAATAGTTCGATTTAGATCTAATAAAGTCGTTTTTACTACCTGAATTTGATCCTTCATGAGATATTGAATACTTTTTTCGTCGTCTAGACTTTGATGAATAGCTTTATCATAATATTCCGCATCATCGGCATCAGGGGTGCCAAAGGCGAATTTCAAAACGTATGAACCAATATTAAAAAGACCTCTTTTATAACGAGTAGAATTTTCTCGGACATGTTCCTCTCCCATTAAATGTTTAATAATTTCAAATTTTTCCTCAATTTTATCCATTTGTGTCATAATGACCTTGGTAGTACGAGTACAATTATACACATGTGCTCGCTGTTTTAAATAAAAACAAATGTTTCGCGTTTCCTTAACTATGTTGGAAATTAGTGAATACTTTCTTTCAAAAATTGACATATTACGATGACATATAACAAAATCCAATTATCATTGGTGATTCTAGCTCGACCTAAATCTTCGTAAAATACACCTGCTTTCGCTTGAATGGGAGTTACCGTATTGGCAACATTTTTGGTTGACGAAAGACTAAATGTAGAGATAACGAAAATGGCGACTGTGGCTGCATACCAGTCATCGTGATGAAGTATGACATCGATTTCGGATTCATGATGAATGGTTTCCATAAGGTTCCATAAGAATCCCTTTAGGTTTATAACTACCAGAGGGTTTCGGTGAGTTAAGGTGATTCTTCCAGAATAATGCGCGGAGCGTGCTGGATGCCACGGAATCGGATTACAACGCGCATAGGCAAGAATGGATGAACACCAATGTTCGAAGATTTGACGTATTTCTTCGGCGCTAGGATGTCCAAAGCGGTGGAAGTCATCGAAACAGTTATCCGTGGGATCGAAACTCATAATGAACGTATACAGAGGGTTCGCGAACCAAGAAGAGAAGAAAAAATAATAATAATAAGCGGACGAATATGGTTAGAACTGCATAGTGATTTGAGTCGGTGCTGGGGACTTGGTTTTATCCCGCGGACGCAAGGAATACCATGGACTTTGATCCGAAGTACTAGGTTCTGGGGGTAGATCACCATTATCCTCGTCATGATGATGAGTAATATCCTTCAAGCGAACGGTCGGATCAGCGGAACGGTCGGATCAGCGGTTGATGTTGTACCTTGCACGCAGGTTATCATTCTTGATAAACAACAGGTATGGTGATGCAGTTGAGTCCGACGGTGACAACAAAGCCATTTGAAAAAGCGAAGAATACCATGACGGCATTTAACGAGAGTATAAAGTCCAAGAGCTGTGAAAATCAAATGAGTGAGATTCCACAACCAAGGGGTACGGCGAATGATATCTCCATGCTCGATCTGAAAATCTAAGACTTTATCGATTTGACTGAGCTGTGTGGCAAGAACGTCTAATTTGGTGACATCGCTGACATCGGTGATGCGAACCTTATTAAGATGTAGCGAATAGTTTTTTAAATTAGTCACCAGGTCCTGTTCGTTGAACTGGAATTCGGAAATAACGTGTTCAACAGGATGAGATGAATCGGAAGTAGAAGAAAGAACTCCGAGACTCGTAAAGAGACGACAGTCCGGAGGTAAGGAAATTACACCGGCTCCTTGTAGAGCGATATCATGCACTCGAGACATAGCCCGACATTCGACAGATACAGTTACAGGTGAAGAGTAGACGTAGATCCAAGAATTAGCAGGAAGCTCGGTCCATGAGGTCATTTCTCCATACACCACATTAACAGTGCATTGGTTAGGAATTTCGTGACTAGCGCTGGTGAGAATAGCGGTTTCACAGGTATCTCGTTCCTGGACGTAGAGTACTTCACGAACGTAGCATAGGAAGTAGGTGTCTTGTAGCTGGACACATTTCTGGAGATCGGCAAATGCAACATACTTGGTCCGGAGATCGTTGATCAGCAGGTACTTCATAGTAGTGGATACGTAGAAGTATGTATGGGATGCACGTTCGGATAAAATTGGAACGGGAATAAGGTGATAGAGGGTAAAAGGAATGTTTTTAACCAGAGGAATTTTGATATTAAAAATTAATAATTTATTTTTTGTTAAAACTATTTCTATATCGCATAGATCCATAAAGAAATTCTAGACATTCTGATAGGTGACAGAGAAGAGAAAATCTTGATCAGTCGCTAGATGAGCGGCTGCTAATTCCTCGGTGAGCATCTTAGGAGTTATAATAGAAGGATGAATGAGTTTTCTATGAGCGAAAAGAATACTATTAATTAATTGATCAAATTCTTCAATAAGATCGGCAGTAGAATCCATAAGAAGAGTTTCATGATATTCGATCATAAGCCTTAACTGTTCATTGAGAAGGGCAGAAGAAGTCTGTGACATGAATGAGTTGAGAGTCTGCATATTTTGGTTAAGAATAATTTCATTATGGTGGAGAGTCAGAATGGTTTCATTTAGATTGACAAGACTACTACGAATGATTTGAATTTGTTGTTACATGAGTTTTTCAGTGACCTTTTCATTATACAAGGCTTGATAAATGCCTTCAGTGTAGAAAGCATCGTCGTTAGCATCTGGAGTACCAATGAGAATTTTGAGAACGGTAGACATACTGTCGAAGATACCTCTTTTTCGACGAGAAGGTGGTCCATCGATCAGATGTACCAGGGCTTCGTACTTGTTATCTAACCGGTTCATGCGGTTGACCGCAAGTTTAAACGTACGAGTACAAGTGCAAGTGTCTCCTCGACGTCGGATATCGTAACACAGGTTTTCTGTTTCCTTGAGTACGTAAGAGAGTACCTTATATCGTCGTTCGTAAACGGTCATATTACAAAAAGTAATTAGTCTCCATGTGTCAGAAGTAATTCTGGCTGTGCCTAAATTTGCAAAGTATAGTCCTGTATGAGTGCTTAACGGTCGCACGTGGGTTTCTTGAAAAGTTCGATTTTGAATGGTTGGATACGAGAGAGTAACGAGAAGGAGGATTGAAGAAAAGGAAGTAAACGATAACATTTTTGGAAACGAAACAGTAGCGGTTCTCACCTGCAACAGGTAAAGGATTCCATCATAGAAAAGAAATTGGTGGGAAGAAATAAAAATTAAGAAATTAAGAGGGAAGGTTAGTGTGCTTACAAAGTTTTAACATGTCAGTGTGGTAAGTCTGAAGTTTGTTTTTAACCTTAACACTGACTGAATTATTCGAATGTACCTTCTGTACCTGGAATGGACCCTTAAATTTCGAACCTAATTTTCGGCTGACATTAGGGTTGATGGCCTTATTTTGCACATATACCCAGTCACCTGGACTAAAGGACTGGACGTTTAATTTTCGATCATAATACGATTTAGATTGTTCCTTTTGTTTAATGTGATGCTCTCTAGCGAGTTTATGAGCAGTTTGGAGTTTCAATTTAAGCTGAGACAAATAAGTATCGTAGGTATACTGGAAATCTACATTTTTCGTGAAACTAGAAGGAACTTCAGGTTCTCTTCCAAACATAAGAGAAAAAGGTTTGGCATTAATAGCAGAATTTTGTGAGGTGTTGTAGAAGAATAAGTCTGATGGTAGAAGAATATCCCAATTGGTAGCCGTTTCGTTCAAGTAGTGTTTGATGTATTCTTTAAATTCGGCATTGGCTCTTTCGATTTGACCAGAACTCTGAGGTCGGTATGGGCTGTTGAAAATGTGATGTACCTTGTACAATTTCGTCAGCTGCTTAGGTTCTAGAACGTACGTATATTTAGTCTAGTTACTTTTGGATGGTTCGAAAGGGTTATCTAATATACTTTGATATTTACTCTAGTTAATGTTATTGCTGTATGCCAGAATATTATACTTTAGACGGATGTTCGGCGGATGCTCAGGATATTACCGTAACACCTCCCCCCTAAGAAGAAAAATTTTTGAATGTAATGAAAAAAATTTTTTCCCACTAATTTTTAGGTTTCGAAAGAAAAAAAAAACAAAAACTATCTGATCTTTCCTTTTGCACTACATGTCAAATCTTATAATAACGAATACATATATGCCTCCTGAAATGGGAGAAGAGAGAGAAAAAAAAAAGAAAAAAATCTTAAGATAATACAAATGTAGGTACATGAAATACGTGGATGAAAGAAAAATAAGAAAATACAAAAAAAAAATTATTCTTCTGCCTGGTCTGTCTCCAACCCGCTGTCACTGTCCGAATTATGATGTCGATCACCCTCCTGAGGTTCATATCCTTTTGAGACTAACCATTCCTCTACTGTTGGGTATGTTCTGTCTCTTCTTTCTACTAAGGCCGCTCTAAGTTCGACATGTCTTTGCCGAATTCGTATGCGATAGTCAATACCGGCTAGGCCTAACAAGTTTTCTAGTAGCTTAATATATGCTGTAGGCAACGTTCCTCTTAACTGTCTTTGAGTGTTGTTTTGGAGGAACTCATTCGCTAGTTGAACTGTTTTTTGCACAGGTTTGATATCCGTAGGTCTCACTTCGGCTCCCACATAGTGTATTGTAATTTCGTCTGGTGCTCCTTCCGGGATAATTTCTGCCGATATTTTTCCTCCAGTAATTATGTCCATGGCGGCGTCCAGTAGTAGTTGGGCATTTCCATCCTGAAATTCCTGTATTTGGTGACCTTCTGTTGATGTGTTGATTTCTCCTCCATCCGCGATGTTATTTATAAAAAACTCTAGTGCTCGAAATAGTTCCTTCGTATCATTAAAGTTATTTAACAGTGAGCTGCGTATAAAAAACGGTTCATTTGACATTTTAATTTTGAAAAATACTTCTAAGATGTAAAGGAGAATTATTCGACGGACGTTAATTATTAACTGTTGATTTTCTTTTTGCTTTTTCTTATTTTATGCATGTTCCTTACATGTTTATATTTGTCCAGGTGTATCATAATTTGGACTTTGTTCACTTTGCATGAGTCGCTTCTCTAACTTCTCGCAGGGGTTCAAGAAATCGAATCAACTAGCGCGCCTAACGCTTTTCTAGTTGTTTTTGAACAAATTAGCGCGCCTAATGCTTCTCTAATTGTTCAAGTAGATTTCCGGCGAAATACGACGAATGACACCGCAGAATCGCAATACCGACTGCGCCAGTTGTTACGTGATCACCGATATTCGCGAGAAATAAGCACAAGAACCTGCCTTTGACTTCTATAATTCGGCATTAGCCTACTGACAGTTAGGTCGACGAACAAGGTTACAATCTGAATGCACTTAAACTAGACTTAACTTTTAGCTTTTATAGTCGCGAGAGGAGAGATCAGCCCTTGTTTCAGATCAAAGTCTGATCAAGGTTCTAGAACGTACGTATATTTCGTCTAGTTACTTTTGGATGGTTCGAAAGGGTTATCTAATATACTTGTTATGAAACCGGCGGACTTTACGAACTTGCGTGAAATAAACTTGAGTTTGATACTTCAATAACTTCTATTAAACATTTGAATTTTACAGAAAAATGAAATTGATTACAGGCTCCAAGGCCTAATGAGTATGTACAATACGTTCGGATTAATACATCACTTCTACTTGACTCTCTTAGAATCATCTGATTTCTAAGCTCTATGATATACTGAAAAACAATCGTTATATACACCTTGTTTTTGTTGCACGCGGAAGATTTCGTGATACAAGGTGCATGCACGAATCTGGTGCGATTCCCGAGTTATAAATAAGATTAACATTATAAATAAGATTAAATGTTCGAGTCGGCTGGTCATCCAGTCGACCAGTAATTGATTAAGGAATTTTACCAACATTAAGCTCGCCTTTTAGAATCGTATCGGAATAATACTTCCTAGTATACAAATAGGAGTAAAAGGTCAAGAAGTATTTTCGGTAAGATTCCATATTGACGATGAACCGTAAATAATCATAATATTACGTTGAATTTGATGAGAATAAAAATATGATGAAATGTTAGGGGACAAAAGGTGGACTCTAACATCCCTCCCCCCTAAAAAAAATTTTTTTCTTAAAATTTTTCAAAACAGTTTTTTTTTGTTTTGAATTTAGGTAAAGGATAAAGGTATAAAATGAATATAATAAAAAAAATATATATATATATAGGAATAATAATAGGTATAATAATTACGCGGTCAGAATAATTGTGAACGGAATTTTGTTACGTGCTCACCGAGTTACGAGAGAGAATAAAGACACGATTTAAACTTAACCCTTTTATTACACGAATTTTCACATTTTACTTCGCGATTCGGCTTCGACGGAAAGGTTACATCGTTGGTTCAGTTGACGATTGAAAAATGAATGCACTTAAACTAGCCTTAATCTTTAGTTTTTATAGTCTTAAGAGGAGAGATCAGTAGTTTGTCTCAGATCAAAGTCTGATCGAAGTTTAGTACGTACGAGTACTTCGTCTGATTACTTTTTAGATGGTTCGAAAGGGTTATCATTATTTGCTTTTGGTTGATGATATTGCTATATGCCAGAATATTATACTTTAGACGGATGCTCGGCGGATGCTCGGCGTATTACCGTAACACCTCCCCCCTAAAAGAAAAATTTTGAATGTAATGAAAAATTTTGTCCCATCAAAGGAGAGAAGAAAAAAAAAAAGTTTTTACTCTTCGTCCCTGTCGCTTTCGAGCCCGCTGTCGCTGTCTGCGTTGTGGTGAAGGTCGCCTTGACGTGGTTCATAGCCTTTGTGTACGAGCCAATCGTATACTGTGGTGTGAGTGTGATCCCTTCTTCCGACTGTCGGTGACTTTAGCGCGATATGTCTCCGTTGTCTGAGGCCCATTCGGAAATCGAGGCCGGTTAATCCGAGGATGTTGTCCATCATGCTGACGAACGCCATCGGGAGGGTTCCCTTTACCGTTTCCAGCGTATCTCCTTCGATGAATTGGAGTATCAACTTTAACGCTTTACTGATTGGCTTGATGTCGGTCGGTACTACCTCGGCTCCCGTGAAATGTATTGCGCATTCCTCCGGTCCTTCTGATGGTGTTATTTCCGCTGTAATTGCGCCCGTCGTAAGTATATCGGTGGCCGCATCTATGAACAGCTGAATGTTCTCTATTTCTGGTTCCTGGAGGCTTTCAATCGTTATTGACAGGTTTACGGTGCCTCCATCGTCTAGGTTTTCCACGTAAAAGTACAGTGCTCGTAGGAGTACTTTCACATCGTTAAAATTTGCTAACAATGGTACGCGCAGAAAGAATGGCGGACTCGACATTTTTACTATGACTACTTTTGATTTCGCACAACGAGAATTTACTTTACTGTTTTCTACAAATTATTGTGAGGTTTGCATGTTTGGGTTTCTTATTTTATAGAGAATATTTACATGGATTTTTTGTTTTTTGAACTTTGTACCTCTTATTTTTCATTGTACAGGTATATCGTAATTTAATATATTGCTGGTGGTTATCGGTGGTTGTGGTAACGGACTTTGTGGATTTCTTGTTGTTGTTCTAGTCATATCAACATAGTGAGGTTTAAAGGATGTAGTTCCATTCTTATCGGAGACGTATCACTTGAGTCTCTTTCGTGAGGACTTTGGCTTCGGTTCGTTTGTTTCTTTGTACAACACCAGTCCAGATAATATTTTAGACAGTATCTGGTTTTTGCCAAGATAAATATAGCGAGAATGATGGCTACTATCCCGATTGCCATTGACATGTAATTTGTCGTTTTCGTTATTTTTTCTTGTTTTTCTTTTTGGTCGAAAATTTGATCGTAATCTTGTAGTTTCTTGTTTGCTTGCCGGAGATTCCAAGTATCGAGTTTTTCTAGTTTTATTGGGGTGAAATACATTTTTTGTTTACATTCTGTTCTTCTATGGCCTTTTTTCTGACAGTAATGACATGAAAATTGGAAAATTTTTCCTTCCTTTCTATAACATTCATTTTCATTATGCCCCTTTCGATTACAGTTTTTACAAAATTTTGAGGTCTGTTCGTTTTCCGAATTCTGATTTCGATTCACGTTTTGCTTTCTACCACATTCAATCGTATTATGATTTTCCATTCTGCAGTTTGAACACCATTTATTTCCAAAATTTCTTTTATTTCCTTCCCTTCTATTTCTGAAGTTATTTCCTCTCTTTTTTTGATTTTCAATTCTTTCCTGTTCTAAGGCTGTTTGCAATGCCTCATTCATATTCCTCACTTTGCTTAATCTCAAATACATTGACGTGTTAGCGTGAGTATGATACACAAATCTATTAAGAGCCAGTTTATTTGCATATTTCGCTGCATGTTCGTTATTTTCATTTAAGCTCAGAATTTTTGCCACAATATTTTGGATTCGAGTATAATATTGCATCACTGATTCGTCTCTAAATTGACGTACATTACATAACTGTTCATAATATTGTTCCCCTGATTTATTTTCCGAATATAATTTTAGTAATTTTTTACGCAATTCTTTCCACTTTTCGCATTTACTTGATCTTAATTGGGATTTAGCGGGATCCTTTATTTTTGTTTTAATAACTGTTAATAATCCTTGTTTTTGATTTTTTCCCGCTAGACTGTCTGCTTCGTCGCAGCAATCTATAAACGCATTTAGCTGTTTGAATTCCCCGTTGAAGGTTTCCGAAATTAAATTCGCCAAAAATTGCATGGTGTAACCATTCTTTTTTCCTTTTTCCTCTTTTCGAGTTTTTCTGAAATTTCCCTGACTTTCCTTGTCACTTTCACTATTTGAATATTCCAAACTGTCGGTTGATCCATTTGAGCTGTTGCTCCAATTTCTATTTTCGTGCTTTTCCCATTTTTTGTTCCTTTTCCCTGAGTTAAACCTTTTTCTAAAGTTTTTATATTTTTCCTCAGTGTTTTCCGAGTCGTTGGATGAAGTATAACAATTTTTATTTTGACTTGATATGGAGTGGTCCCTTTTTGGGTTGCCTTGTCTCCTTCCTTTTTTTGATTTTGAAAATTCACAATTGGGATGATTCTTTTTTGAGTTACTTGAAATTTCCCTTCCTTTTTCGTAATTCTTTCCGACACTTTCATTGTCGTCTGTTTCACTATCGGTTGCTTCCTTTACAAATGAGGCTAATTTTTCTGATACGTTTTTTGAATTTCCGCCCCGTTTTTCATGATTTGATTCATTTCTGATTCATACATTTTAATTCTTTTAACCGTTTAAATAATTCCTCCCGTTCCCTTTCAATTTTTTCCTTGGCCATTTCAAATTTTTCCGTTAAACGTGATTCGTCTCCTTCTTTGGGAGTTTCCGGCCTTCCTGAAATTTCAGTTATATTTTCATTCGCATTGGCATTCGATTTGGGTGGAATCGGGGGTGGGTTCCTTTCGTCATTATTTTCCATGTCGACCTTTTAATTTCCCTTTTTCCGAAATAGTTCGTTACAATTCTAATTCAATAAGATGTGCTTATTGCACGTGTTCCTTTAAAAATTTTGATTAGGGTTCTAATTAATTTTCCTTTGTACATGAATTTCCTTCAATAATTCCGTAGTTTTTCTACGTACGAGGTTTTACGTTATTCGTGATTCCTTTAAAGTTAGATACGTAGTTTTTAATGTTTTTTTTTTTTTTTTTTTTTTTTTTTTTTTTTTTTTTTTTTTTTTTTTTTTTTTTTTTTTTTTACGTTAATAATTTCCTACGTTCCTATTTTGCACTTTCTAAGTTATGGGTTTTCCAGGACAAATACTTGATCACTTACTCCCAATCGTTGATTCCGGTGTACGTAGGTTCCAATCTCCGAAGTGTCGAGTTGATCAGGCTGTCCACTTGTTGACTGGGTTTCCGCTCCAGATGAGATCCGCTACGATCCAAGGACGGAGTTTTCCACGGGTTTCCGAAGTTGCTGGGTTTCTACCGATTCTGGTATCCGCTGCCGAGAGAGTTAGCGCGCCTCACGCTTCTCTAACTTCTCGTAGGGGTTCAAGGAATCGAATCAACTAGCGCGCCTAACGCTTTTCTAGTTGTTTTTGAACAAATTAGCGCGCCTAACGCTTCTCTAATTGTTCAAGTAGATCTCCGGCGAAATACGACGAATGACACCGCAGAATTGCAATACCGACTGCGCCAGTTTGTTACGTGCTCACCGAGTCGCGAAAAAGAATAATGACAAGTTTTTGAACTTAACCCTTTTAATTTATGAATTAGGTCGACACATACATCGTAAGGTGCCTTTTGGCATCGAGAAGAATATCAATACACTACGAATGTCGTTCGATTACATGACGAATGCTCTTAACTTAGCCTTAACTTCTAGTTTTTATAGCCACAAGAGGAGAGATCAGTAGCTTGTCTCAGATCGAAGTCTGATTGAAGTTCAATAATTACGTGTATTTCGTCTGAACGTTTCGGATGTGTCGAAAGTTGTACTTTGTTGTTTACTTTAGTTGCTCTTAATTATTATCGGCCTGATACCATAATTTAGATAGATGCTCGGTATATTACCGTAACAATTTCCTCGGATGCTGGCCCTGGTGTATATCCGATTGCGGTGTCCATTTGAAGCATCCGGATTCCCATCACCATCTGGTTGATAGATTCTTTTACGATACAATAAATGTAATCGTGTTTTGTCCCGAGGGGGAATATGGCTGTTGATGGAAGCGTGATTTGACGTTCGATCAACCAAGGCATTGTTTCTGGGTTTTCTTGGATGGCCTTGTATTGTTCCCATTCCTCGTTGACTATTTCTTCTAGTAGATTCAGGATTTGATTCTGCATGAGTCGGTTAGTCCTGTTGTCATAACCCATGGAACATCCAAGGTGGTCACATGTATTTCCTCTACTACATCCATCGGGTGAGCCGGCGGATTGACTAGGATGCTTGCTGGGGTATACCGGTCAATGGAGTCGTATGGCAACTCCAAACTTTGAAGCAGAGTTTGGATGTAGTCAGTGACGTTCTTTTCTCCGGCGCGTGCGACCTCTTGGCGCGTATGTTCGAATACTTCTATGATGATAAGCACATTTGTTACGTTAGGATTTGAGGTATAGCGTCGAACTGCTTCCGCTACCTTTTGAAAAATGTGACGACGGAAATTAAACGATAGTTGGTTTTCGGTATCGACAAGACAACGTTTTCCGTAAAAATTCGGCATTATACGAGTAAAATAAAAAAAAGAAAAATATAAGAAATAATAAAATAAAAATATGAATATGCACTGCGAACTTCACAGAAGAGAGTAAGACGGTAACTGACTCTTAACTAGAAAATTTAAGGTTTACGTTAACTTTTTCTCTCGATCTGAGGTTGTACTTTGGACTTGAAGTCTCGGGGGTAGATAAAATTTCATTATTTGAGGAATCTTCCCTATTGACATTTTCGCTATGATGATAAGAGATACCCGATAATTCTATGTCTGGTTCAGGCGACGGTGATGTTCTTCGACCTCTGCTATCAGCACAGTTCGAAATGCGAGCTAGACAACAATCGTGAGTGATAGCCCGGGGTCCCCTCTCAGATCGACAAAGAGTGAAAAAGGATACAATATAAAATTTGATTTTGTATAACAAAAATATTCCCAAAGTTACGCCAAAAATACTCATGGTATTTTGCAACCAATGAGTGCGATGTTTAATCTCCTGATGGTTTAAATTTTCCTCTAAAATTCGGTCATATTCGTCTACCTTATATGATAACATTTTCAGTTGCGATAAATCTATGCCCGTTACCTTTACTGGGCTTAATAAATTAGAATAATTTTTTACATTTATGTTAATTACATAAGGATCAGTCTCTATATCTAATTCCGGAATCACGTTCTCGTATTCCTGCGTGAACTCCGATGTAGAAACTAGAATTCCATATTCGGTATAGGCTCGGCAATCGTCTTTTAGTGCCAAAATACCGTTGCCGAAAATTCTTAAATCCTGAATTCGCTTACTGGATGCGCATTCGATGCTGACTGTTGTTGGATTGGTCATTAAGTACAACAATTTGTTATTTTCCAAAGCATGCCATACGTGAAGTTCCGCGTAGAGGGTGCGAATTTCGCATGAACTGGGTATTACGTTGTTGGCGGTCGTAAGCAGTGCCAATTCGCATTCGAATTTTGCGTCTTGTATACTGCTTATGATATTCGCGTGGCAAATGTAGTCAGCTTCGGCGATTTTGATGCACATTTCGAGTTTTGAAATCTTCACATACTTGGTGTGAATTTCGTTGATGAGTAAATGTTGTGTTTTTGGTTCCAGGAAATGATGAGTGAGAGGTGTACTCGAGGATAAAATAGGAATAGGAATTAAATTATACAATTTAAAGATTTGAGAATTTACTAATGGAATTTTGATCGAAAATATTAAAGTATTTCGTACGTGCATGACGTCAATTTTGCATAAGTCAATGTAATGGTAAATAGTACGATAGTTGATTGAAAATGGAAAATCTTTATCAACACCTAAACGAGCTTCTTTTAACTCGTCGGTTAAGATTTTTGGGGTAATGACCGTTGGATAAATTACATTACGTTTGGCAAATAAGATCGCGTTAATTAGGTTATCGGTTTCTTCCAAAAGTTCATTGACAAGAGCCGATAGTAATCCTTCATGGTAGTTAATCAAATTTCGAGTTTGTTCCAAATGCATAGAATGAGCAGTTTGCTGAAGAATATTATTTAGAACACCTATATTGTTATTCAAAACTTCTTCGTTGTAACGAAGATTGGAAATAGTTCGATTTAGATCTAACAGAGTTGTTTTTACTACCTGAATTTGATCTTTCATGAGATACTGAATACTCTTTTCGTCATCTAAACTTTGATGAATAGCTTTGTCGTAATATTCTGCATCATCGGCATCAGGGATGCCGAAGGCAAATTTCAAAATATAAGAACCTATGTTGAAAAGACCTCTTTTATAACGAGTAGAGTTTTCTTTGACATGTTCCTCTCCCATTAAATGTTTTATAATTTCGAATTTTTCCTCAAGTTTGTCCATTTGAACCACGATTATTTTTGAAGTGCGAGTGCAATTATATACATGTGCTCGCTGTTTTAAATAAAAACAAATGTTCCTTGTTTCTTTGACTAAATTCGAGATTAGCGAATATTTTCTTTCAAAAATTGACATGTTGCGGTGACATAATAATATCCAATTGTCATTGGTGATCCTAGCTTTACCTAAATCTTCGTAAAATACACCAGCTTTTGCTTGGATTGGGGTTACCGTATTGGCAACATTTTTGGTTGACGAAAGACTAAATGTAGAGATAACGAAAAATAAAAACATTGGAATTTTGAAATTCATTTTTTTTGAATTTATTCCGTAAAATAATTTCTAATTTTAATTTAGTTCTTCCTAGACGAAGGATAGGGTTTCTGAATTCGAATATACCTTTTGAATGTAGACTTGTGAAAACTTATTCGTAAATTTTGTTCTACAAAGGTTAAGATACAAAGGATGAGACTAAATTCTCTTTTTGAATGAAAACGGAAATTTATTTTTCTAGATTTTCGAATACTGGATACCATGAATGGAGATTTTTTACCTGTAACACAATACAAAATTGCGTTAATTTCTTTTATTAGCAGGATGAGGTTTTAACATATATTCGTATGATAAGGAATAATTTTATTTTTAACCATAACTTGGACCGATTGATTCTTGTTTACTTTAATTATTTTATATGGTCCGATATAATTAGGTTGTAGTTTTCGAGTTAATCCTGAAGTTAAATTTTTATTCTTTATATAGACTAAATCTCCTGCTTTGAATTCGTAAGGGTTGACCCTTTTATCATGTTGCTCTTTTGAGGCTAATTTTGATTTGATTAAATTTTCTCGAGCTAATTTATGCATGGAATTTAGACGAAGTTTTAATTGATCATAATAATCTTCATAAGTATATTTAAATTCTGGTTCTGCTGTGACAGCATTTGGTAAGTAAGGAGTATGTCCAAATAATATTTGATAAGGTGATCTACCTGTGGCAGAGCTCACGGTAGTGTTGAAACAAAACATTGCGTAATCCAAATAAGTATCCCAATCATTTTGAGTTTGGGGATTTATAAAATTTTTCAATTTAAGAGTGGAATTGGCTCGTTCAATACTTCCTTGACTTTCTGGATGGAAGCGTGAACCAAAAACATGACGTATTTTATACAACTTTGTCAGTTGTTTAATAATTTCGTTGACAAATTCTAATCCGTTATCGGAATTTAATGATGAGGGTATCCAAAAGTACAAATAAATTTATTTAAGCATTCAGCAATTGTACTGGCTTCTTTGTTTGGTATGGCATAAGCCTGAGTAAATTTTGTAAGATCGCATTGCGCGTGAAAAATATACCGATTACCTTTTTCGGTTAAATTTAAAGGTCCTACTAGGTCAATAGTTAATCGTTCGAAAGGACGAGTACTTGTCGTCGTGATTTCCATTTTTTGCTTTATTGGATTCCTATTAGTTTTATTAACGTTACATGATTCACAATTTTTTATGTAATCACGAATAATTCTTTTCATATGAGGGAAAAAATAATTTTCTTTGATTCGTGAGTAAGTACGAAAGAATCCTTGATGACCACCTATAGCGGAAGAATGATATTGGTGTAACACCTGTTGTATCTCCTCTTCTGTTAAATTGACTCTTTGATTCAGACAGAGGGTTAAGTCGATTTTCTTTTTATCAAAATTATAAAACAAAATTTCTTTAAATTTTTCTAAATTGATGCGATCATGCGGGTCGCTAATCTTTGAAATAAATATGTCCGAAATATTTTTAACTTCTAGAACGTTTGCTAGATTTTGAACCGTGTAAAAGATATCGGCATAGGCCGCTTGATCAAAGTATTGTTCTTTATATAAACAGATAAACAAGTTATGACTTCCTTTATGATAATAATGAATGTGAAGTTTACCTTCCTGAGGAAGATTTTCTACGCCATATTGACTTAGCTTGTTCAATAATTCATCATCTGTTTGATCAGAATAAACAGGGTAAAAGATCGCTACATTGCGTTTTGTAAATACAGAATCAGAAATAGATTTAATGGAAATTTCTCGATTGTTGGTACAATGAAATTTGATAAAATCATCGTAAGATTTCGATATCAGTATTTTACTTTTACTTTCGGTTGCGACCTTTTCTGATGCAACCTGGTTTAAATTAGAATTAGAGGTTTCTGACCTTCGAGAGTTTTTCGGATTTTCCGATTTAGGCTTGAATTTACCTTGTAATTGTTTATCCACTTCTTTTGGTTTCGTATTTAACCCTTTCGCGACCGCATGTATATAACAAAAATGCACAGTATGCTCCGCCTCCTCTTAAACTGAAAATTTATACTTGGGAGGGTGGGGAACTTCATTAGATACTAAGATTGATGCATTTGACCTCTGTGACCCCTATTGACCCCTCGACACATATGTGTGTCGCTGGGCCAGTAGCACCCACTCTTATGACACAACGGTGTGACGCTGGGCTACCAGCACCCATTCTTCCATGACACAACACCTGCACCCATTCTTCCAACACAACATTGTGACGCTGGGCTACCAACACCTCTCTCAACATACATATTTCAAAGTAATGCAAATTCAGGTAAGAAAGTAATTTTATTCTATTTTCATCACAAATTCATGTACAGTTTCTTATCATGATATTTTTTCCAGCAAATAGGGCAGAGACCAACAGAATGACCTTTGGCATCAACACATACACTGCAGGCATAATTTGTCATAACTCTTTTGCCCATGTATGAGCAATATCGACATCGCGCACGAGGTTTCATCTCCTTTATATCATGATTAGACCTAGATGAAGTAGAATCTGCTGAGGCAGAAGTTACAGTTGAAGTTGGTCTAGGAGTTCGACTTTCAGGGATCCATGTCTGGATAATTTCATCGCGGAATTCGAGGTAAGTCATTTTCTTGTTATTAGACATATTATACAGGTAATTTGCGTTCCATACAGCTATGTCGATAAGGTGGAAAAACAGCTTCATATACCACCTGATAGTTTTTCTCGGGGTTGAATAATAACTTGTGATTTGATCGACTCGATCAACGCCGCCCATGAATTTATTATATTCTGCAACAACCTCAGGTTTCAATTTGGTGCGACCAAATCTGGTTTCCACATTCTGATAATCGCCGTTGTGTCGGGTCGAGATCATAAGTACTTCCCTTTTATCATACCACTTCTGAATAAGGAGGTTGCCTCGGCGGACAAAGACCGTTTCCCCTTTCTTCAATCTTGTTTTTGTCACAGCCGCCGGGATTCCAGTACGATTTTTCCGTAAAGTACCTGTAATGTGTGTCCCTAACCTGTAAAGATAATCGGCTAAATCAAGAGAAGTATAATAATTGTCCAAGTAGACAGTATGACCCTTGTTCACATAATCCTTTAGTAATTTTCTGACAACAGCATATGCATGACCATGTTGGCTGGATGTTACTGTACCTTTGCCAGTGTACAGGACAATATCCACAACATAACCAGATGATGAAGTGAGCTCATACAATTTGATGCCGAAGCGGCTACGCTTTAGAGGGATGTACTGTTTATAGGAAAGCCTCCCTTTAAATCCAAGCAGGGCTTCATCAATGGCCAGTTGTTTTGGTGGTGAATAAACTTTTCTGAAATTCTTCAGAAAACGTTTCAGAATTGGCACTATCTTATCTTTCTTGTCAACACTTACTGCAGTAACATTATAAAATCTCAATGCTTGCAGTATTTCAATGAACTGATTCCTAGACATAGTTTCTCCAAAAAATGGATGGCAGTACATTCTAGACTTACGTTTCCAGTAATGCTTGATGGTTGGCATCCTTATATTTCCCATCAACAGACAGAGTCCAAGAAATTGGAGTAATTCTTCACGATTTAGTTTCTTCCAAGCTGTGGGTACTCGAACTCTCTTTGGAACAGGTCTTCCTTTCTGAACTTTCTTTGGAGTACTAGCCAACGCAGCTCCTTTCAAATTCGTGCAGCTGATAATTTCATCTATCAACTCATCATCAATTAGAAGTTGCAAATACTCTGCAGGTGTGGTTGGCTTCACAGTGTAAATGAATTTTTCCTGTCCCTTGAACTGAAATCGAACAGACTTCAGTCTTTTGGAATGCCATTCATCATTATTATCATATAATTTACGACGAGAGGTTCGAGTTGTATTTACAGTATTTGTGACATTGGCATTTGAAGCATTAGTTACAGGAGGAGCAAGGTTAGGAGAATTATTTACACTTTCAACACCAACAGGAGAGATATTTTGAGCAGAATAAATAGTATTACGACATGTAGGTTCTTGGGAAACCGTCACAGCATTGGCAGTGATATGAGGAGTGATATTCGAGGCACTATTGACAGTTTTGGTCACACAAGCTTGTGGAGCACGACGAGTAGTACGAGGAGTAATATTTGAGGCATTATTGACAGTTTTGGTCACACAAGTTTGACGAGTACGACGAGTAGTACAAGGAGTAATATTTGAGGCATTATTGACTGTATTGGTCACACAAGTTTGAGGAGTACGACGAGTAGTATGAGGAGTAATATTTGAGGCATTATTGACTGCATTGGTCACACAAGTTTGACGAGTACAACGAGTAGTACGAGGAGCATGATACTGAGAACTTGAAGTTGCATCTGCAGCATTTGAGGTATCAGGAGGCACAATATTTTCAGTAGAATTATTTATGCAAGCATTCATAGGATCGACCTCCGTCACCGAATCATTAGGATCAACAGTGTTTTCATCTGGGATGATAGTATCCACAGCACTATTTGTTATCACATTGTTATGATCAGCACCAATCCCAGCACCAGTATTTCTTACCCTGATACTATTCCCAGCACCAGCATTCACAGTCGTAGATTGAGTACTCACAGTCGATATAACATTCTCATCTTCTATACTAGCTGACCTCAGCTTCCCAGCGCCAACGTTCACAGTCCCAGATTGAGTCACAGTTGTAGTAGGATTCTCACCTTCTTTACTAGCTGACATCCGCGAATCATCCGAATCAGAGAAGTACTCCTCTATAGAATACAAACTAGAGTAAATTTTTTGTCATCATGTGAGTAGTAAAATATCGAAATGTATCTAAAGAATTACCAGATACTGAATATCAGTCCCATTCAGATCCAGAACTCATCTCATCATCTTCACTGTCGGACATGTTATCCACAATACGTTGAAGCTCTTCTTCAGATAAAATTTGGTTTGGACGACGCGACATTGTCAATTATAATAAAAATAACTTCCTATTTATAGATAAAAATCAAAGTTTCAATGCGAATTTTTTCCAAATTTTATCATTTTCTCGTTTGTTTTTACTTTGTTTCAGTTATCACGGCAAACAATCATGCATACATCCACAAGAAAACAAAAATTTCGAAGAAATACCAATAACAACCATAACATACTTTTTTCATTGATAAGGGAGAGAATAATATAGTTTATGTTGGTAACACTGATCAGATTCGGAGCCCGGAGCCAAGAAGCATTCTACAGGGTGTTGGTAGCCCACCAGTAAAGATTCAGAACGATTGATATAGTCCGCAAGTAGAACGAGTACATAAACGTATGTGATTTTCACGACACACCGGTGTGTCGTCGGGCTATACCTTGTGAACTACCTCGACACAACGTTGTGTCGCGCGGTCGCGAAAGGGTTAATAATTTATTTTGCTCGATTTCATCTGCTTGAGATGAAGTAGAAGGTTGAATGAGTGGATCTGAAAATATTGGAATATCTTTTGATTTTAATGGCGGTTTCCTATTCTTTGACTCTGCCTCCACATCTGGGGGTCTCGAAAGAGCGTCACAGGGTCCATTTTGAACTCCTGGTCGATACCTAATTTCATAATCATATTCAGCAATTTTTAAACGCCATCTTGTTAATTTCGAATTTAAATCTGAAGTGGTAAATAACCATGTGAGGGGTCTATGATCTGTTACAATAATTATACGTTTTCCAGAAACATAGGGACGGAAATGCTGTAGACTCCACACTATAGCTAAAAGTTCTTTTTCAGTGGTATTATACCTACTTTCGGATTCATTTAAAGTTCTACTAGCGAAAGAAATTGGTCTATCGGCTCCTAATTGGCCTTGACTTAAGATTCCAGAAATTGCTACATTAGAAGCATCCGTAGATAAAATAAAGGGTTCATTAAAATCTGGATATTTTAGTACTACATCTTCGCATAAAGCTTGCTTTAAAGATTTAAACGATTTTTCTTGCTCTGGTCCCCAATTAAAGGGTACATCTTTCTTTAATAATTTCGTTAGTTCTTTCGCTTTTTGAGCGAAGTCTTTAATAAATCTTCGATAATAACCTGTTAAACCAAGAAATTGCTTTATTTGCTTTACATTTTTCAAAGGTTTGTAATCTTTTATCACTTGAATCTTTTTTGGGTCGCATTTTACGCCATTTTCAGTGATTAGATGCCCTAAGTACATGACTTCTTTTCGCATGAATTCGCATTTATCAGGTTGTAATCTGAGATTATGCGTTTTAAATCGATTGAAACAAGAAATTAATTTTTCTGAATGCTCCTGGATACTTGAAGCAAAAATTATTACATCATCTAAATAAACGTAGCAGGCATTACCTGTGAGACCTGTCATTGCTAAATTCATCATACGAGCAAAAGTTCGGGGTGCATTGGTTAAGCCCATCCCCATTCTATTAAATTCAAATTTTTCGCCATTTGCCGTGAACGAAGTTTTGTGTTTATCTTCTTCTTTAATTCGGCATTGATAAAAACCACTAGCTAGATCAAGACTGCTAAAATATTTACTATGACCCAAATTATCTAAAATTTCTTCTATATTCGGTAAGGGATACGTGTCACCTACCGTTTGGAAATTTAATTTTCTAAAATCTACAACTAGTCGCCATTTTTTACGACCAGAGGCGTCCATTTTCTTTGGAACTAAAAATATTGGCGAATTATATTCTGAAATGCTAGGTCTAATTATTCCTTGATCTTTCATTTTATTAATTTGCTCATCTAATTCTTTCTTTAATGCTTCAGGCTGACGATAATTTTTAACAAAAATTGGTTTATTTGATTTGGTTTCAATGGCATGCTCTAATAAATTGGTACTTGGCAATTGATCGCCTGGTAAATGAAAAATTTCGTTAAATTGCATGCAAACCTCAATGACAGAATTCTTTTCTTCTTCATTTAAATATTCTAGCCTTAATTCTTTTAATAATGAGTCTTTTCGATTTTTAGAAGCATTATTTGCAATGTTTAAACTCAATTCCCTTTTAAAATTTTTACTTTTACTTCCCGCTCCATTTTCGGATGCGAGGCTTCCCGTCATTTTATCTTTTGCCGACGTTACGACTTCACATTCAGACGAGGTTAATTCAATTATTTCTCTTGGAATTGGTTCTAGCTTTACTGAGAAATCTTTTAAATAAAAATCTTTATAAGATGCATTTAAAATTGAAGCTAAAGCCTTTCCCGTTTTGGGGTTCACCTTGGTGATAGCCTTAGATAAATAGATCGAATCAGTAAATGAAGTTTCGGGTATGATGCCTTCTCCTATCTCGGGATTTTGTACATCAATTTCCACAACCATTTCTGTACGACTTTTCAGAATGACATCTTGATTTTGAAAGAAGGTAGCTTTGACCTTTTCTTTTATTTCTTCGGAGCAATAAAAAAATTTGATCGGTTCGTTGACCGAATTTAATAAAATGTTTTGAGTCTTATAATTGATAACCTTACAATGTTGTCTAAAAAAATCGTTTCCGATTAGACCATCGTACGGTATTCCTGAATTGCAGTTTAATATTTGGAAACGGACATCAAGCCTTTGCTTAGAAAATCAAAACGGAATTTCGGTAACTCCTATACTCTCGACTTCCTCATCAGGCGATATTCCAGTTATCCTAATTTTCTGCTTTGAGTCGAAGGTAGTTTCTCCCGTGAGAGCACTTGCCTTGACTATAGAGACTCCTGCTCCTAGATCAACAATAAATTTAAAATGACCATTTTTTGCATTAGGCGAATTGATTAATACATAAATTAAATTTTGAATTAATGCTTGATCGCAAAATGTTCTTAATTGGAGAATACCTCGTTTATTTGACTGATACGCTCCGGTTCGGTATTCACAACCGGGAGCGGATTGGAGTTTAAAGACTTTTGATTTTTGGTTTCTCCTTCTGGTTTTCGTCTACAATCAGCTGTGTTGTGATTGGACATACGACAATTAGAACAATATTTTTTTGAATCGCCTCTATTTCCTAGATTAAAATTTTTCTTTTCATTAGAATTGAAATTTGAACGAGAGGCTCCTGAGTCATTTGAATTATTTTTTGAATTTTGCCGCTTATAGCAATTAGAAATTTCATGCCCATCACGATGACAATAGGAACAAGTTTTGACATTGAACACCTTCTTTTCAAATGGTTTACCTTTTGTTTTAAAACACTCGTGAGTTGAGTGATTACTCAAATTTGGACAATTTTTGCAATATTTTTGCGAACGAGAATTTTGATTTCTGTTTTGATTACCGAAATTAGAATTTTGATTTTTCTGGAAATTTCCGAAATTATTTCCCTTTAAAATTTAGCACTTGCTCTTCCTGAATTGCCGCTGAAAGAGCTTCGTTCAGGTTTGTGAATCCTCTCCATCTCAAGAATGTGGAGAGATTCGGACTGCAATGAAAAATAAAGCGACTGAGCGCGATTTGATTAATATTCGCAATGCTACCAGGGATTAAAGTCGGATCAGTAATCGTTTGATTTAGTGAAGCTAATACTTTCGCTTCACATTCCTCAATACGTCTATGGTACTGAGTAATATTTTCTCCTTTGTTTTGACGAAGGTTGTTCAGTTCCTCAAAAAGTTGGACATAGTGTTTCTTGTCCTGATATAATAACGTTAATTTTTCTTTTAACTGTTCCCAATTTTGAAAAGTAAAGTTTGTTAATTGCGATTTTGCCGGGTCCTCAATTTTTGACATAATAACATATAAGAGGGGAACGTGTTGCTCCGCCTTTGCTAAATTCATGGCAGCGTTACAATTTATTAAAAACGTATTTAATTCGCTGCGTTTACCCGAAAATGTTTTCGGAATTAAAGAGGACAAAAAATTTAAAGTATACTTTTCGGTATTCGTAACTGATTCTTCAGATTCTTCATTTTCGAAATCATTCGCACTATTCGCGTTATTAATTAAAGGAATCTGATTTGAATTCGTGCTGCTTGCAGCATTTACGTTAGTAGAAGACATTTTAACATTTTCGACAAAATTTTAAGAAAAGAAAAATAGGAAAAAATAGATAAGAAAAAGAAATTTGGAGGATTTGACCAAAAAACTCAAAATTTACTCACGTAGCTCGATGGATGTCCTAGAAACTCGGTTCGTTATCACCACGAAGAATGAACAGGGACCGTTTCCCCAGCAGCGCCCATTTCAGATTCGAAGTTCAAAATGTCAGGATCGTTAGTGCTACGTTAGTGCTGGTTAGTGCCGTGAAAATTTTCGTTAGTGCTTCACCCCTTCCATACTTTTTAAAAAATGAATTTGGGCGCTGCTGGGGAAACGGTGGCACCGCCCATGAGGCCTAGCTCATCGAAACAGTCAGGATCGTTAGTGCTACGTTAGTGCTGGTTAGTGCAGTACAAATTTTCGTTAGTGCTGCCCCCCTTCCATACTTTTTAAAAATTGAATTTGGGCGCTGCTGGGGAAACGGTGGCACCGCCCATAAGGCCTAGCTCATCGAAACAGTCAGGATCGTTAGTGCTACGTTAGTGCTGGTTAGTGCCGTACAAATTTTCGTTAGTGCTGCCCCCCTTCCATACTTTTTAAAAAATTAAGTCGGGCGCTGCTGGGGAAACGGTGGCACCGCCCATGAGGCCTAGCTCTCCGAAACACTCAGGATCGTTAGTGCTACGTTAGTGCTGGTTAGTGCTGGGCAAATTTTCGTTAGTGCAACCCACCCACCCCCGCAGTCGACCACATCCACATTGTAGGGTACAAAATATAAGGTACCGAAGACCGCATTCCTGAATCGAAGCTCAAAATGTCAGGATCATTAGTGCTACATTAGTGCTGGGCAAATTTTCGTAAGTGCAACCCGCCATCCCCTGCAGTCGTTCAATTCCACATTGTAGGGGACAAAATATAAGGGACCGAAGACTCCATTCCAGAATCGAAGCTCAACGTGTCAGGATCATTAGTGCTACGTTAGTGCTGGTTAGTGCTGGGCAACTTTTCCTTAGTGCAACACGTCAACCCCTACAGTCCTTCACATCCACATTATAGGGACAAAATATAAGGAATCGAAGATCCCATTCTAGAATCGAAGCTCAAACTGTCAGGATCATGAGTGCTACGTTAGTGCTGGCTAGTGCCGTTCAAAATTTCGTTAGTGCAGCCCCTTCCATACTTTAAAAAATAAATTTGGGCAATGTTGGAGAAACGGGGGCACCGCCCATGCGGCCTCGCTCACCGAAACACTCGGAATCGTCAGTGCTACATTAGTGTTGGTTAGTGCTGTGCACATTTTCGTTAGTGCTGCCTCCCTCTCATACTTTTTAAAAAATGAATTTGGGCGCTGCTGAGGAAACGGTGGCACCGCCCATGAGGCCCAGCTCAACAAAACACTCAGGATCGTTAGTGCTGGTTAGTGCTGTGCGAATTTTCGTTAGTGCAACCCACCCACCCCCGCAGTCGACCACATCCACATTGTAGGGTACAAAATAAAAAGTACCGAAGACCGCATTCCTGAATCGAAGCTCAAAATGTCAGGATCATTAGTGCTACATTAGTGCTGCGCAAATTTTCGTAAGTGCAACCCGCCATCCCCTGCAGTCGTTCAATTCCACATTGTAGGGGACAAAATATAAGGGATCGAAGACCCCATTCCACAATCGAAGCTCAAACTGTCAGCATCATGAGTGCTACATTAGTGCTGGCTAGTGCCGTTCAAAATTTCGTTAGTGCTGCCCCCCTTCCATACTTTTTAAAAAATTTAAGTTTGGCGCTGCTGGGGAAACTGTGGCACCGCCCATGAGGCCTAGCTCTCCGAAACACTCAGGATCGTTAGTGCTACGTTAGTGCTGGCTAGTGCCGTTCCAATTTTCGTTAGTGCAGCCCCCTTCCATACTTGAAAAAAAAACAAAATTTTGGGCGCTGCTGGAGAAAGGGTGGCACTGCCCATGAGGCCTCGCTCACCGAAACACTCGGAATCGTCAGTGCTACATTAGTGCTGGTTAGTGCTGTGCAAATTTTCGTTAGTGCAACCCGCCCACCCCTGCAGTCGACCACATCCACATTGTAGGGGACAAAATATAAGGTACCGAAGACCCCACTCCAGAATCGAAGCTCAAAATGTCAGGATCATTAGTGCTACGTTCGTGCTGGCTAGTGCCTCGTGCTGGCTAGTGCCGTTCAAATTTTCGTTGGTGCTGCCCGCTTCCATACTTTAAAAAAAAAAATATGTGGGCGCTGTTGGAGAAACCTCACCAAAACACTCGGAATTGTTAGTGCTGCGTTAGTGCTGGTTAGTGCAGTACAAATTTTGGTTAGTGCTGCCCCACTTCTATACTTTTTGAAAAATAAATTTGGGCGCTGCTGGGGAAACGGAGGCACCGCCCATGAGGCCTAGTCCCCCGAAACACTCGGAATCGTTAGTGCTATGTTAGTGCTGGTTAGTGCTGTGCAAATTTTCGTTAGTGCAACCCGCCAACCCCGGCAGTCGACCACATCCACATTGTAGGGGACAAAATATAAGGTACCGAAGACCCCACTCCAGAATCGAAGCTCAAAATGTCAGGATCATTAGTGGTACATTAGTGCTGGTTAGTGCCGTTCAAATTTTCGTTAGTGCTGCCCCTTTCCGTACTTTAAAAAAAAACATTGGACGCTGCTGGAGAAACGGTGGCACCGACCATGAGGCCTAGCTGTCTGAAACATTCTGGATCGTTAGTGCTACATTAGTGCTGGATAGTGCTGTGCAAATTTTCGTTAGTGCAACACGTAAACCCCTGCAGTCCTTCTCATCCACATTATATGGGACAAAATATTAAGGGATCGAAGACCCCATTCCAGAATCGAAGCTCAAAATGTCAGGATCATTAGTGCTACGTTCGTGCTGGCTAGTGCCGTTCAAATTTTCGTTAGTGCTGCCCCCTTCCATACTTTAAAAAAAAACATTGGGCGCTGCTGGGAAACGGTGGCACTGCCCGTGAGGCCTAGCTCATCGAAACACTCAGGATCATTAGTGCTGCGTTAGTGCTGGTTAGTGCAGTACAAATTTTCGTTAGTGCTGCCCCACTTCTATACTTTTTGAAAAATAAATTTGGGCGCTGCTGGGGAAACGGCGGAACCGCCCATGAGGCCTAGCTCATCGAAACACTCAGGATCATTAGTGCTGTGTTAGTGCTGGTTAGTGCAGTACAAATTTTGGTTAGTGCTGCCCCACTTCTATACTTTTTGAAAAATAAATTTGGGCGCTGCTGGGGAAACGGAGGCACCGCCCATGAGGCCTAGTCCCCCGAAACACTTGGAATCGTTAGTGCTATGTTAGTGCTGGTTAGTGCTGTGCAAATTTTCGTTAGTGCAACCCGCCAACCCTGGCAGTCGACCACATCCACATTGTAGGGGACAAAATATACGGTACCGAAGACCCCACTCCAGAATCGAAGCTCAAAATGTCAGGATCATTAGTGGTACATTAGTGCTGGTTAGTGCCGTTCAAATTTTCGTTAGTGCTGCCCCTTTCCGTACTTTAAAAAAAAAAAAAAATTGGACGCTGCTGGAGAAACGGTGGCACCGACCATGAGGCCTAGCTGTCTGAAACATTCTGGATCGTTAGTGCTACATTAGTGCTGGATAGTGCTGTGCAAATTTTCGTTAGTGCAACACGTAAACCCCTGCAGTCCTTCTCATCCACATTATATGGGACAAAATATTAAGGGATCGAAGACCCCATTCCAGAATCGAAGCTCAAAATGTCAGGATCATTAGTGCTACGTTCGTGCTGGCTAGTGCCGTTCAAATTTTCGTTAGTGCTGCCCCCTTCCATACTTTAAAAAAAAAAATTGGGCGCTGCTGGGAAACGGTGGCACTGCCCGTGAGGCCTAGCTCATCGAAACACTCAGGATCATTAGTACTGCGTTAGTGCAGTACAAATTTTCGTTAGTGCTGCCCCACTTCTATACTTTTTGAAAAATAAATTTGGGCGCTGCTGGGGAAACGGCGGCACCGCCCATGAGGCCTAGTCCCCCGAAACACTCGGAATCGTTAGTGCTATGTTAGTGCTGGTTAGTGCTGTGCAAATTTTCGTTAGTGCAACCCGCCAACCCCGGCAGTCGACCACATCCACATTGTAGGGGACAAAATATAAGGTACCGAAGACCCCACTCCAGAATCGAAGTTCAAAATGTCAGGATCATTACAGGTACATTAGTGCTGGTTAGTGCTGGGCAAATTTTCGTAAGTGCCACCCGCCATCCCCTGCAGTCGTTCAATTCCACATTGTAAAGGACAAAATATAAGGGACTGAAGACCACACTCCAGAATAGAAGCTCAAAATGTCAGGATCATTAGTGCTACGTTCGTGCTGGCTAGTGCCGTTCAAATTTTCGTTAGTGCTGCCCCTTTCCATAATTAAAAAAAAAAAAAATTGGACGCTGCTGGGGAAACGGTGGCACTGCCCGTGAGGCCTAGCTCATCGAAACACTCAGGATCATTAGTACTGCGTTAGTGCTGGTTAGTGCAGTACAAATTTTCGTTAGTGCTGCCCCACTTCTATACTTTTTGAAAAATAAATTTGGGCGCTGCTGGGGAAACGGTGGCACCGCCCATGAGGCCTAGCTCATCGAAACACTCAGGATCATTAGTGCTGTGTTAGTGCTGGTTAGTGCAGTACAAATTTTGGTTAGTGCTGCCCCACTTCTATACTTTTTGAAAAATAAATTTGGGCGCTGCTGGGGAAACGGAGGCACCGCCCATGAGGCCTAGTCCCCCGAAACACTCGGAATCGTTAGTGCTATGTTAGTGCTGGTTAGTGCTGTGCAAATTTTCGTTAGTGCAACCCGCCAACCCCGGCAGTCGACCACATCCACATTGTAGGGGACAAAATATACGGTACCGAAGACCCCACTCCAGAATCGAAGTTCAAAATGTCAGGATCATTAGTGCTACATTAGTGCTGGGCAAATTTTCGTAAGTGCAACCCGCCATCCCCTGCAGTCGTTCAATTCCACATTGTAGGGGACAAAATATAAGGGACCGAAGACTCCATTCCAGAATCGAAGCTCAACGTGTCAGGATCATTAGTGCTACGTTAGTGCTGGTTAGTGCTGGGCAACTTTTCCTTAGTGCAACACGTCAACCCCTACAGTCCTTCACATCCACATTATAGGGGACAAAATATAAGGAATCGAAGATCCCATTCTAGAATCGAAGCTCAAACTGTCAGGATCATGAGTGCTACGTTAGTGCTGGCTAGTGCCGTTCAAAATTTCGTTAGTGCAGCCCCCTTCCATACTTTAAAAAATAAATTTGGGCAATGTTGGAGAAACGGGGGCACCGCCCATGCGGCCTCGCTCACCGAAACACTCGGAATCGTCAGTGCTACATTAGTGTTGGTTAGTGCTGTGCACATTTTCGTTAGTGCTGCCTCCCTCTCATACTTTTTAAAAAATGAATTTGGGCGCTGCTGAGGAAACGGTGGCACCGCCCATGAGGCCCAGCTCAACAAAACACTCAGGATCGTTAGTGCTGGTTAGTGCTGTGCGAATTTTCGTTAGTGCAACCCACCCACCCCCGCAGTCGACCACATCCACATTGTAGGGTACAAAATAAAAAGTACCGAAGACCGCATTCCTGAATCGAAGCTCAAAATGTCAGGATCATTAGTGCTACATTAGTGCTGCGCAAATTTTCGTAAGTGCAACCCGCCATCCCCTGCAGTCGTTCAATTCCACATTGTAGGGGACAAAATATAAGGGATCGAAGACCCCATTCCACAATCGAAGCTCAAACTGTCAGCATCATGAGTGCTACATTAGTGCTGGCTAGTGCCGTTCAAAATTTCGTTAGTGCTGCCCCCCTTCCATACTTTTTAAAAAATTAAGTTTGGCGCTGCTGGGGAAACTGTGGCACCGCCCATGAGGCCTAGCTCTCCGAAACACTCAGGATCGTTAGTGCTACGTTAGTGCTGGCTAGTGCCGTTCCAATTTTCGTTAGTGCAGCCCCCTTCCATACTTGAAAAAAAAACAAAATTTTGGGCGCTGCTGGAGAAAGGGTGGCACTGCCCATGAGGCCTCGCTCACCGAAACACTCGGAATCGTCAGTGCTACATTAGTGCTGGTTAGTGCTGTGCAAATTTTCGTTAGTGCAACCCGCCCACCCCTGCAGTCGACCACATCCACATTGTAGGGGACAAAATATAAGGTACCGAAGACCCCACTCCAGAATCGAAGCTCAAAATGTCAGGATCATTAGTGGTACATTAGTGCTGGTTAGTGCCGTTCAAATTTTCGTTAGTGCTGCCCCTTTCCGTACTTTAAAAAAAAAAAAAAATTGGACGCTGCTGGAGAAACGGTGGCACCGACCATGAGGCCTAGCTGTCTGAAACATTCTGGATCGTTAGTGCTACATTAGTGCTGGATAGTGCTGTGCAAATTTTCGTTAGTGCAACACGTAAACCCCTGCAGTCCTTCTCATCCACATTATATGGGACAAAATATTAAGGGATCGAAGACCCCATTCCAGAATCGAAGCTCAAAATGTCAGGATCATTAGTGCTACGTTCGTGCTGGCTAGTGCCGTTCAAATTTTCGTTAGTGCTGCCCCCTTCCATACTTTAAAAAAAAATATTGGGCGCTGCTGGGAAACGGTGGCACTGCCCGTGAGGCCTCGCTCATCGAAACACTCAGGATCATTAGTACTGCGTTAGTGCAGTACAAATTTTCGTTAGTGCTGCCACTTCTATATTTTTTGAAAAATAAATTTGGGCGCTGCTGGGGAAACGGCGGCACCGCCCATGAGGCCTAGTCCCCCGAAACACTCGGAATCGTTAGTGCTATGTTAGTGCTGGTTAGTGCTGTGCAAATTTTCGTTAGTGCAACCCCCGCAACCCCGGCAGTCGACCACATCCACATTGTAGGGGACAAAATATAAGGTACCGAAGACCCCACTCCAGAATCGAAGTTCAAAATGTCAGGATCATTACAGGTACATTAGTGCTGGTTAGTGCTGGGCAAATTTTCGTAAGTGCAACCCGCCATCCCCTGCAGTCGTTCAATTCCACATTGTAAAGGACAAAATATAAAGAACCGAAGACCCCACTCCAGAATCGAAGCTCAAACTGTCAGGATCTTTAGTGCTATGTTAATGCTGGTTAGTGCTGCGCAAGTTTTCGTTAATGCAACCTGCCAACCCCCGCAGTCGATCATATCCACATTATAGGGGACAAAATATAAAGAACCGATGTGCCCATGCAGAGTCGAAGCTCGAAAAGGCAGGATGGTGGGGAGATTCAATAGTTACGTGAAATGCGGAGATATAGTTTATGTCGGGATTTTATTTTCGGTCTCCTGCAAGTTAATTTTTATTTTGTAAGACCTTTCCAGTCTCCTGTAAAAGATGAGGAATTAGAGGGAAGAGACTCTGAGGAAGAGGTAAATAGAGTGAGGGGTGCGACGGGATTGGGAATGTGGAAACAGATGAAGAGGGGAGGAGGAGGAGGAATGGATGGAAACGAAAATAATACGGCTAGAGGTGGATAAGGTGATACAGGGTGTCTACCGGTCACAGAAAACCCGGAAAGTCACGATTTTTGAAAGGAGGTAACGGAAGTCACAGATTTTCCTTTGGAAAAAAATCAAAGTCACGGATTTTCAATGAAAAAAATAAATGAAAACTGTTTGAATATTGACAGCATGTGAACATTTTTTGCTTTTCATGCTAATTATTCGAGTTCATGAAAGTCCAAGTAAATACATAATGAAATATAATTTATGGTACTTTTTTTATTATTGAATTTGGTATGATAAACTCTGCAAAATGACACCGATATCGATTTTTGAAAAAAAATCTTGGGCGGTCACGGAAAAAAAAATTTGAGGTCACGGGAAAGTCACAGATTTTAATTATTTTGATCTGGTATACTCCCTGAGTGAAGTGAGGGAGAGAGAGAGAGAAAAGAATGAAACAGTTACCAGCACTATTGCAGTTGTGATTGTAGCCGAACCAAGAAAAATGGTTTCAGCAAGTTCCAGCATAATACACCACCTGCTCGTGGTTGGATTATCGCTGTGGACCTATGTTAGGCACTTATTAAATCTTCTTATGAGTAAGGCTCTAAAAGAACGGGTAGAGTCACGAAGGCAAACTGGATCCGTAGCAATGGAAGTGTCATAAGAACGTGTGTAAACTTTAGTTGCTAATATCTAGACAAATATTGCTGTTGATGAATAATTGAAGAGTATACAATTTATCGTACTTAAAATATCCTATCTAATGCAATATTTTTCAAAACCTTTTGGGATTATATTGTAAAAGTCATTTTCCCTCTCTTTGTGTCTCATTGTGATAGCACTGCAGGACGATAGATCCAGTTAGCTCTCGTGACGCTACCTAAACTTATAGAGCCCTATTATGAGTAACCTGTAAACAAAGGAATAGGTCATCGCATCACATTAATGTATATAATTCGATATAAATGTATTACAGCAGGCAAAATTTATTACAGCGTATAAAGTAACATTTGTACGTTTAAGAGTGTGGGTCTGACGTCAGTGACATTCGGTTCCATATCATCGAACAGTTGCCATTTATCATAGGGTTCTCTGTAGCCGTGTGTATGGTAGTGGCCAAGACGATCAAATGAAGCACCTTGCTGGTAATCTGGTGTTGTGATGGCACCGCGAAGAATGTATTCTTAATCTGTCCCACAGATATTCGATTCTGTTACCTCTTCTATCTCTTGCCCATCGATTATTAGATTTTTTCTTTCCACTCTTCCGATTATTTTTGATTTGCTACCATTCAGTTTGAGGCCAGCTTTTTTGCATTCCCTCAATAGCTTTTCTACCATTTTCTTCAACTCCTTACTATTTTCTGTAAATAAGATAATATAGTTTGCGTACCTTAAATTACTTAGAAATTCTCCATTTATTTTTAGTCCCCTTTTTTTCCACTTCAGATTGCGAAATACATCTTCCAAAATGCAGTTGAAGAGGTTTGGCGACAAGGTATCCCCTTGTTGAACTCCGCTCCCAATTTTGAATTCCCTCCCTTTGCTTTTAAGGCCAGCTCTTGCACTCGAATTTGCATAGTAATTCTGTATATGACTTTAATAAACCCACTTTCAATTCCCTTATTTTCCAGTGCTTTTAACATATACTTATGATCCACTGAATCAACTGCCTCATGAAAGCCTATGCAAAATATTTCAATTTCTACATCATATTCGTGTGTTTTTTCAATAATTTGGCTCACAACGAAAATATTCTTTACAGTTGAGAAGCCTTTTCTGAATCTCGCCTGTTCACTCCCCTGATGATTGAATCCAGATGGTTATACATACGTCTTTTTAAGACTGCCATACATGCTTTAAAGATGTTCGATGTTAAGCATATTGGCCTGTAATTTTCAATGAGTTCCTCCCTCCTTGTTTGTGTAATAATATTATTTTGGCCAAGTTCCACTGTTTTGGTCATGTTTTCATAATTCCGATTTTGTTAAATATTTTAACCTGGTGTGGCACTCTCTGATCGCCAAACCTTTTCAGCATTTCGTTCGTAATTCCATCCGGTCCTGGGGCTATGTCATTTTTCAGTCTACATATTTAGTACGTATTCCACTTCTCTCTCCATTATTTCCGGGATTTCTTCCTCCTTTTACCCTCCAGTTTTTGCTATTTTCATGAGCTCGTGTTTTGCTCGCGGTATAAGTCGTCGTAAAAAATTGTTTCTGCCTCTAGAATTTGTTCTTGATTCTGAGTCACTTTTCCTGTCTGATCTTTTAGCTTCAGCATAACGTCTCTCCCGCCATCGAGTTCGAGCCTAACTTTTTTGGTGGACCAACTTTCTTCCAAAATATCTGGAATTTTTTCCTAATCATATTTCCTAATATGTTCTCTAACATTTTTCTTCACCAATTTTTGTATTTTAGTTCGCTCAGGTTTGTCCAATGGTGTTTTATTTCTATTTTTCCAAAGGTTATTCTTCCTGATTCGATAGTCTATTTTGAAAGCTTATCCCTGGTTTTCTCTTTAACTCTCGTTACTCCAAACTCTTCAACCGTGTTTTTTAAAGCTTGATCCATACTGTCGTAAAAATTTTCCTCGACTTTCATTTCCTCTTGCACTGATTTTAGTTTCTGGCGTGCGTCCTCTTCCTTTCTGACTGGGATAATCCGCCTTCTTCTCCCTTTACCCTTCCTGTGATTTTCATACTGGACTCACTGCGCCGGGATGCTCAATTACTTATCCACATGAGATTTCAATTCACAGAGGGTCACCAAAAAAGTCTCGAAAATTGAAAAACAGATTTTCGAAGTTGCAGGTGGGGGACACCCCTCCAACTCATGAAAGATGAAATAGGAAAAATAAAAAGTTCAACCAGATCCGAAAAATCGATAGTTAAATTTTCAAAGCTGAGGCGACAATCTATCTCTTGGCTTCACAAAACTACCGATCGAAACAAATAATCAAGTTTATGAAACATAAGTTTCAAAATTCGAACAACCGGGAAAAAGGTGGTCACCTCTCGAGTCCACAAAAGATTCAGATCGTGAGAATAAAAACTACTCGAAGAATAAGCATTAAATTCTGAAGAATCGAGAATTAAATTTTCAACGCCTTAGGCGGGGGTCCACCATCGGTTCACCAAAACAATTAGATGAAAAAAAAAAAATTGTGACTGTCCATACTGAAAGGGCACTTCGGTCCAAAAAAATCGACTTTGAGATTATGTTCGATTTTGGTAGGTCAAAGAGTACTGTTTAACACTGTGAGTCTCTGAATTCGAAAAAGCAAAAGTGATAGAGCGCAAGAGTGGACGTCTATAGGCTATCGCGTTCTCGAGATTCCCGTTTGAATCTTTAAGTGTCTCCTGTAAAATTAATGTTTTGGACCGACGTGCCCTTTTAATTTGGACGGTCACATTTATCGAAAAATAATGTTTAAAGTAGATGAACGGCTGCACGAAAGATCCCAATTGAAAAAATAAAAAGGTCTCCAAAAATATTTTTAAAGACCGAAAAATTGAGAATTCTACTCCTCGGGTCCACAAAACACTTCCGATCAGAACAAAAGAGTTTCAAGGAGAATTATTTCTTAAGTCTGAAAAATCGAGAATTTGATTTTCGGAGTTGGGAGTGGGGTCCACCCCTTAGATGCACAAAGTAGTTAGATCGACAAAATAAGGGGTTCGCGGAAAAGTACTCTTCAAGACGGAAAATCTTGAATTAGACTTACAGAATTGGGAGCGGGGTGCACTCCTCAGCCCCCAGAAATCTACGAATTGAAAAAATAAAAAGGTTACCAAAAATATTTTTATAGGTCGAAAATTCGTGAATTAGAATGTTCGGACTTGTGGGTGGGGGCGCCACCCTTCGAGTCCACAGGAGGCTTAATACAACAACTATGGTTTTACGGAAAACAATTTTTCAAGTCTGTAGATTTTCGGCGTGTAAGTGGGGGTCCACCCCTTGGATCCACAGAAGACTTCGATCCAACATAAATATAAGTTTAGCAAAAAATGATTTTTAAGCCTGAAAAATCGAGATTTTAATTTCCAAGTCTGGGGTGGGGTCAACTCTTCGGTCTCACATAAAATTTCAATTGAAAAAATAAACAATCACCAGGAATAAATTTGAGAGGCTGAAAATCGAGAATGAGATTTCTGCGGTTAGGGTGAGGGTTTACCCCTCAGATCCACAAAACACTTCGATTAACAAAATAAGAGGTTCACAGACAATCGTCGTTCAAGCCTGAAAAATCCAGACAAATTTCCGAAGTTGGGAGTGTGGTCAACCCCTCGGAGAAATGAAGAGTTTATCAAAAATAATTTTAAAGGCCGAAAAATCAAGAATTGTTGAGGGCAAGAATCCACCTTTCGAGTCTAAAAAATGTGGCAATCGAAATGAGAGGAGGTTTATGAAAGATAATTCAGACGTTGAAAAATCGAGAATTAGATTTCCGGAGTTCAGAATGGGCTCCACCTCTCAAGTCCGCAATAGATTTTATCAAAAAAACAAAAATAAATATTTAATAATTCAAAATCGAAAATTAGACTTTCGGAGTTGCGGGTGTAGGTTTACCTATCAGATCCACAAAATACTTCGACCAACGAAACAGAGGTTCACGGAACATTATTGTTCAAGACTGAAAAATCGAGAAGTAGACTTCCAGAGGCAAAAAATCGAAAATTAGATTTTCGGAATTGGGGTGGGATTCTACTCCTCGGGTCCAACAAAGACTTCGATCAGAAAAATAAGGGGATCGCCGAAAATTATCTTTCACGTCAGAAAAATCGAGTATTAGATTTCCAGGGTTGGGGCCGGGTCAACCCATCGGGACTGAACCATTTGACCCCGCAAATGATAACAACTGAAAAATGGAAAAGGGAAAGGTCACTAAAAATATTTCAAAAGGCCAAAAAATTGAGAATTAGATTTTCGGAGTTCGGGTGGCATACCACCCCGCGGCTCCACCAAAGACTTCGATCAGAAAAATAAGGGGGTTCATCGAAAATTATTTTTCACGTCAGAAAAATCGAGAATTTGATTTCCAGAGTTGGAGGTGGGGTCAACACATCGGGACCACAATAGATTTGAATCGAAAAAATAAAAATTTCATCAAGAATAAATCTGAAAGCCCGGAAAATCGAGATTTATATTTTAGCAGTCAATGGGGGGGGGGGGGTCTATCCCTTGGGTCTACATATGATTTCGATCGAACAATAGAAGGGTTATGGAAAATCAGCTTTCAATACCTACCAAACAAGAATTTCATGACCGGAGTTGGGGGCGAGGAATCTTCCCCTCTGACCCATATAATACATCGATTAACAAAGTAAAGGGTCCAAAGAAAACTATTGTTGAAGACTGAAGAATCAAGAATTAGACTTCCGGAGTTGGGAGCAGTGTCAATCCTTTGGTCCTATTGAAAACATGAACAGTTCATCGAAAGTAATTTTTTAAAGGCCGAAAAATCAATAATTACAGTTTCAGGGTTTGGACGGGGGGTCTACTTTTAAGTCTACAGAATGTATCAATCGCAAAAAGAAGTTAAAAACAATTGCAAAGTTTGAAGCATCGAGAGGTAGATTTCCAGGAATTCGGGATGCGTTTTACCTCTCAAATCCACATTAGATTTCGACCGAAAAATAAATTATTGCAACAATACGTACTTTTAAAAGGCCAAAATATCGAAAATAATATTTTTGTGATTGGGGGTTGGGATGGGGAGGGACAACCGTCTGATCCACAAAAAGCTTCGATCAACAAAATGAGAGGTTCGCGGAAAATTATTTATAAAGCCTGAATATTCGAGAATTGGACTTCCAAAGTTGGGGGTGTGGTCGACCTTTCGGCTCCATGAACGATTCCAATTGAAATACAAAAATGGTCACCAAAAATATTTCTGACGATCGAAAAATCAAGAATTAGATTTTCGAAGTTGTGGGCGGCGGATCACTCGTCCTCGGGTCCACAAAATACTGCGAACAAAGAAATAAGCATGGACTCACGGAAAATTATTTCTTAAGCCGATAAAATAAAGAATTCAATTTCCGGAGTTGGGGACGGAGACAGTCCATCGGGTCCACAATATTATATTATTATTTTTATTTACTGAGAGTGTTATTGCCTTGCTGCTATAATCAAACTATTATTAAAACAAACGTAATTATTAGAAGAGGATTAACGTATTATTTGAATTGAAAAAATAAGTCGTTCTTCAAGAATAACTTTGAGAAGCTGAAAAATCGAGTTTTTTTCATTTTCGTCGTGGGTGGGAGAGTTATTCCTTGATCCACAAAAGATCTCGATTAAAAATAAGGGGTTTATGAAAAATTGTTTTTCAACATCTATAATCGAGAATTTGATTTCCGGAGGTGGGGTGTGGTCTACCCCACGGATCCACGAATTACTTCAATAAATAAATAAATAAAAAGTTCACCAACGAAAACTCGAAAATATACTCTTTTGGTGTTGGGGGCGCGACTCTACTTTTCCCGTGTAGAAAATATATCAGTTGAAAAAAGGGGAGGCTTGCGTCAAATAATTCAGAAATTTGAAGAATCGAGAATTAGATTTTCAGAGTTCAGGACGGGCTTCACCCCTCAAGTCCACAATAAATTTTATTCAAAAAAATTAACGGTTCACGAAAAATGAATATTGAAGTCCGAAGGTTCGAGAATTTGATTTTCGGAGTTGAGGTTGAGGGTCCACATGTCGAATCCACAAAATACTTCGATCAACAAAATAAGGGGTTCGCGGAAAATTAGTGTTCAAACTTGAAAAATCGATAATTAGACTTCCGGAGTTGAGGTGATGGTCCACCCCTCGGAACCACAACAGACTTCAACAATCGAAAATCATTTTTCACGTCAGAAATATCGAGAGTTTGATTTGCAGAGTTGAGGGCGGGGTCAGCTCATCGGGACTCAACCATTAGACCCTACAAATGATTACAACTGAAAAACGGAAAAGGTCACTAAAAAGATTTCTAAAGGCCAAAAAATTGAGGATTCGATTTTCAGGGTTGGGGGTGGGATTCCATTCCTCGGATTCACAAAATAATTTAGAGGTTTGAAGAATCGAATGTTATATTTTTGGAGTTAGGGTGGGGGTC